>JAJTUV010004566.1:0-35968 GCA_021653895.1 Mastomys natalensis
AGGACCATAGATATAACCATAGAACGGGCCTAGAGAAAGCCTAGAGAGGGCACAGAGAGGTCCTAGAGAGGACCATAGAGACAGAAATAATGAGGGCCTAGAGACGGCCTAGAGAGGAATACAGAGATAGCCATAGTTAGGGTTTAGAGGTGGCCGAGAGAGGATCATAGAGATGGCCATAATGAGGGCTGCGAGAAGGCTTAGAGAGGACCCTAAGGACGATGATAGAGATTGCCTAGGAGGAACTAGAAAGGACCATAGAGACGGCCATAGTGAGGGCCTAGAGAGGGCCTAAAGAGGACCATAGAGACGACTATAGAGAGGGCATAGAGAGGGCATAGAGAGGTCTAGAGAGGACCTAGAGAGGTCTTAGAGAGGACCATAGAGACAGCCATAGTGTGGGACTAGAGACTGCCTAGAGAGGGCAATAGAGATGAACATAGTGAGGGCCTGGTGGTGGCCTAGATACGACCATAGACCATAGATACAGTCATTGTGAGGGCCTAGAGATCGCCTAGATAGAACCACAGAGACGGCCATTATAAGTGCCTAGATAGGGACTAGAGAGGACCATAGAGACGGCCATAGTGAGAGCCTAGAGATGGACTAGATGGGACCATAGAGATGGCCATAATGAGGTCCTAGAAGGGCCGAGATCAGATCATAGAGACCGCCATAGTAAGGACCTAGAGAGGGCCTAGAGAGGACCATAGAGACGGCCATAGTGAGGGCCAAGAAAGGGTCTAGGTCTAGAAAGGACCATAGTGATGGCCATAGTGAAGGTATAGTGAGGGCCTAGAGAGGACCACAGAGACGACATGGTGAGAGCCTAGAGATGGACTAGATGGACCATAGAGATGGCCATAATGAGGTCCTAAAAGGGCCGAGATCAGATCATAGAGACCGCCATAGTAAGGGCCTAGAGAGGGCATAGAGAGGACCATAGAGAAAGCCATAGTGAGGGCCAAGAAAGGGTCTAGGTCTAGAAAGGACCATAGTGATGGCCATAGTGAAGGTATAGTGAGGGCCTAGAGAGGACCATAGAGACGGACGTGGTGAGGGACTAGAGAGGGCGTAGGGAGGACCATAGAGATGTCGATAGTGATGTTCTAGAGGGAACCTAGATGTGACCATAAAGACTGCCATAATGAGAGTCTAGAGAAGGCCTAGAGAGGACCTATAGACAGCCCTAATAAGAGCCTAGAGAGGGCCTAGATGTGACCATAGAGACAGCCATAGTGAGGGCCTAGAAAGGCCGAGATGGGACCATATTGATGGCCATACTGAGGGCCTAGAGAGGTTAGAGATGGGAGCAATTTGATGGCCATAGTGAAGGCCTTGAAAGGGCCTAGATGGACCATAGAAATGGCTATAAAGAGGGCCTAGAGAGGGCCTATTAAGGACCATAGAGTCGGCCATAGTCAGGGCCTAGAGAGGGCCTAGAGAGAACCATAGAGATGACCATAGTGATGTCTTAGAGAGGATCTAGATGGGACCATAGAGACGACATAGTGAGGTCCTAGAAGGGCTGAGATGTGACCGTAGACAAGGCCATAATGAGGCTGGATGGGGTTTAGACAAGACCATAGATAGATCCATAGGTTGGGCCCAAGATAGGGCCTAGAGAGGAACTAGATTGGACAATAGAGAATGATACAGTGAGGGCCTAGAGATGTCCATAGAGATGGCTACATTAAGGGCCTAGAGAGTACCTAAAGAGGACTATAATGAGGGCCTGGACAGGGTCTAGAGAGGACATAAAAATCGTACAGAGGGCCATAGAGACAGCCATAGTGAGGGTCAAGAGACTGCCTATAGAAGACCATAGAGATGGTCATAGAGAGGGCCTATAAGGGGCCTAGAGAGGACCATCAAGACGACCATAGAGAGGTCCTAGAGAGGCTTAGAGAGGGCCTAGAAAGGTCCTAGAGAGGACCATAGAGACGGCCATAGTGAGGCCTACAGAGGACCATAGATAAGAGCATAGGGTGGGCCTAAGTAGGTCCTATTGAGGACTATAGAGACAGCCATAGTGAGTCCTAGAAAGGTTCTAGTGAGGACCATATAGACAGCCCTAGTGAGGGTATAGAAGACAGCCTAGAGATGACCATAGAAACCTCCGTAGTGAGGCCTACACCTGCCTAGATAGGACCATAGTGACAGACATAGTGACGGCCTACAAGGTGCCTAGAGAGCACCATAGAGAACTGCCATAGTAAGGGCCTAGAAGGGCCTAGAGAAGACAAAAGAGATGGCCTAGTGAGGTCCTAGAGACGACCTAGATGGCAACCATATTGGACTGTCAAGTGAGGGCATGAATGGCCTAGAAAAAGGACCATAGAGAGGGCCATATTGAAGGACTAGAGAGTGCCTAGATGGGACCATAGAGACAGCCATAGTGAAGGCCTAGATGCTGCCTAGAGAGGACCATAGAGATGATCATAGAGAGGTCCTTGAGAGGGCTTACAACTGGCCTGGAAAGATCCTAGAAAGTACCATAGAGACAGCTGTGATTTTTTCAGATTAGTGATGTCAATCTCTAGCATTTGATGTCCTTGTCAATGTTGGACCATAGATACAGCTATAGTGAGGTCCTAGAATGGGTCTAGATGGACCCATAAACACGACCATAGTGAGGGCTTAGAGAGGCCTAGAGAGGACCATAGAGACGGGCCATAGTGAGGGCTTAGAGAGGAACTAAAGAGGATCAGAGAGACAGCCATAGTGATGCCTGCAAACGGTCTAGAAAGTGCCTAGAGAGGTTCTATAAGGACAACAGAGCGTCATAGTGAGGCAATGGGAGGCGTAGAAAGGACCATAGATATGACACTAACAGTGGGCCTAATGAGGGCCTAGAGAAGACCATAGAGACAGCCACAGTGAGGCCTTGGAGTCTCGGGGTTCTAAGGCCCATCCCAGCCAAGAACCAGGATAACCCTTACACAGTCCCACAGACAGCCATAGTAAGGGCCTAGACAAGTCCTTGAGGGACCATAGAGACAGCCATAGTAAGGGTCTAGAGAGGACCTAGAGAGCACCTAGAGAGGGTCTACAGAGGTCCTAGAGAGGACCATAGAGACAGAAATAGTGAGGGCCTAGAGACAGCCTAGAAAGAACGATACAGACAGCCATAGTGAGAGCCTAGAAGTGCCTAAATAGGACCATAGACACGGCCATAGTGAGGGCCAAGGTGGGCCTAGAGAGCATCAATAGACGCGATATTGAAGCCTAGAGAAGGCCTAAGAGGACCATATAGATGATTATATTGAGGACCTAGGGAGTCCCAGAGATACCATAGAGACAGCCATGTGACTGCCTAGAAAGGGCTTAATAGGACCAAAGACATGATCATAGAGAGGGCCTAGAGACAGTCTTGAGAGGACCATAGAGAAGGGCAATGTGAAGGCCTAGAGAGGCTGAGAAGGGTAATAGAGACGGTCATAGTGAGAACCAAAAAGGGCCTAGATGGGACCATAATCCAAGTGAAACCAAAAGGGCTTTAGAGAGAGCATAAGAAGACAAATGAGGCCTAATAGGGATAGAAGGTCCTAGAGAGTACCAAGAGAAGCCATAGTGAGGGCCTAGAGAGGCCAGGGAGGCGACAGCATACAGGCATATAAAGTGCATAGAAATTCCGTCAAGACATAAGGACTAAGAGGACCCATAGAGGGCCTAAGAGGCCAAGAAGAGGCCTAGAGAAATAGACACCCTAGAGGGCCTAGAAAGGCAAGAGAAGACTAGAGGGCCTAAAAAGGTAGAGAGGTTAAAGTAAGGATTCCCTAGAGAGCCTACAGAGGCCTTAGAGGCTAAAGAGTCATAGAAGGACCATACAGAAGCCATAGTGAGGCCTAGAGAGCCTATAGAAGGACCATAGAGACGACATAAATGATAGCCTAGAGTGGCCAATAGAGGACCAGAGAAGCGCACTAAGACGGCATAGGAGGGTCATGAAAGGTCAACAGAGTAATAACAAAGAGAGGGCTAAAAGGACCTATACCAGACAGCCTGAAGGCAGAGGGTTTTCCCGGAAAAAACCCTTTTGGGGGCACTATAGGAAAGGGCCCCAGAAATGGCCTAGAAGGTTTTATAAAAACCCTCCAAATTGAGGCCTGTGACCCACCCGTGGGCTTGGTTATTCGGGGGTTGTCAGAAGGGGCCTCACCTGAAAAAAAAAAAAAGGGGGCCAAAAAGGGGAAAAACGCAAAACCCTGCAGGAATTTTTAAGGGGTTTTTTTTTTAAAAAGCAATGGGGTTTTCCCCAAAATTAGACTTGGGAAGGGGAAGGGGGGGGAAAGGGGCCCCGGGGAAAAGGGGGATTTTTGTTTTTAATACTAACCCATCTCTCCAGCTCCCAGGAAAGGGGCCCGACTTTTATTTAAAATGAGTTAATTAAAAAAAGTTAAAATTTTTTAAATTTTACTGAGCCTTTTAGATCGGGGGGCCTTTTCTTTTTTAAAATGGGTACTAATTAACGGGGAGGAGACTCTCTGAGGTTTTTCCTGAACAATGGGTCCCCCGGGGGTTATTTTCTTGACAGAGCAAGAAAATTTTCTTTTCAAAGGTCAGGTTTTTTTCCCGGGGGGCATTTTCCCAAAAAGCATTTAAATTTTTTTTAAGCAAAGGATGGTGGCCCCCAAAGGCCCCCAAAACAAAAAGGTGGTTTTAAAAAAGTACCATAGATTCCCCCCATATGAGGGCCTAGGGGGCCTAGAGGGGAAAATAGAAACTCCTTAAAGAAGGCCTAGAGAGGGCCTAAGAGGGCCAGAGGGCCTAGAGAGGGCCTAGTGAGTCCTATAAAGGACCAAAAGACAGCCATAGTGAGGGCCTCTATAGGGCCTAGAAAGGGCCTAGAGATCCTAGAAAGACCTCGAGATGGCCAAGTTTGGGCCAGAGAGGGCTAGATAGAAACCCTAAGACACCAAAAGAGGGACTAGGGATGTCCAGGAGGACCAAAAGAGAAAGACCATAGTGAGGGCCTAGAGGGGCCTAGGAACGTATAATGGCCATAGGAGGGCCTAATGGGCCTAGAATTTCACCGTGAGAAAGGTGATAGTGAGGCCTAGGGTGGCCAGAGAGGACCATAGAGATGGCCCATAAAAGGGGGGCCCAGAAGGGCCTAAGGAAATACCATTGAAACCGCCATAGAGGGCCAAAAGGGGCCTATAGAGGTCCATAATATGCCAGAGTTGAATATAGGGGGGCCAGATTGGACCAAAGATGGCCATAGTAAAACGCCTACAGAACCAGAGGGGCCATAGAACGGCCATAATGAAGGCCAAAAAAAGCCTAGAAATGGACCATAGGGGGACCCTGCAAAATGTGAGGGCAAAGAAGGCTAGAGAGAAACAGTAAGACTGCCCATAGTAAGACTAGAGAGGGCCTACAGAACCAAAGACGACAATAGAAGACCTAGAGAGAGCCTAGGGAGGGCTTATAGATGGCCCTACGAGGTCCAGAAAGGACCATAAGAAACCCCCCAAAGTGAGGGTCAGAAACGGCATAGAGAGGGACCATAAACAAGCCATAAGTAGGGCCTAGAGGGGCCTAGAAAGACTATAGAATGGTCATATTGATGGCCTACAGTTCCGAAGATAGGACCATACAACCCATATGAGGCCCTAAGAAGGCCAAAAGACCCAGGGGACAGCCAAATGAGGTCCTAGAAGGACCATAACACCCAAAGAGGGGGCCCAAGAGGCCTAGAGACCCCTAAGGGGATTATGACAGAGCCATAATGAAGCATAGTTAGCCTAGAATTTGCCTAGATTCCTAAGAGGACCGTACAACTCCAAACGGGGGGTCTAATGGGTCCTATAAAGCAACATAGAGACAGCCATTGGGGCCAAAACGTGGCCCAGAAGGACCATAGAGATCGCCATAGTGAGGGTTTGGAAGGGCCTAAGAGCACCAAATAAGATGGCCTAAAAGGGCCTGAAAGGCCTAGAGAGGACCAAAACAGCAATAGGAGGTCCTAGAACTACGAAGATGGGATCATAGAGACAGCTGTATTTAGGGCCTGTAAAGGCTGAGATGTGACCATAGAGATGGCCATAGTGAGGGCATAGGGAGGGACGAAATGGGACCATAGACAGGTACATATTGAGGGTCAAGAGAGGGCCTGGAGAGGACAATAGAGGTGGCCAAAAACTAGATTGCATCATAGAGATGGCCATATTGAGAGCCTAGAAAGGGCCTGAGAGGACCATAGAGAACGGCCATATGAGTGCCAGGTGAGGGCCTAGAGAGGGACTAGAGAGAAGCAAGAGAGTCCATAGTGAGGCCCTAGAGAGTGCCTAAGAAGAATGATAAAGAAAACCAAGAGAGGGACTAGAGAGGGCCTCTAGAGATACTAGAGAGACCTAGAGAGGGCCATAGAAAACAGCACAGGTTAGAGAGGGATTAGATGGACCAGAGAGATAGCCTAAGAGGGCCTAGAGAGGAGCATAGTGACGGCCATAGTCAGGGCCTAGAGAGGTCCTAGAGAGGGACAAGAGAGGTCCTAGAGAGGACCATAGAGACAGCAATAATGAGGGCCTAGAGATGGCCTAGAGAGGACCATAGAGATGGCCATATTGAGGGGCCTAGAGAGGATCATAGAGATGACCATAGAGTAAGACTAGAGAGTGCTTAAAAGGGCCTGGAGAGGTCCTATAGAGGGGCCATAGAGACAATTATAGTGAGGGCCTAGTTAGGGCCTAGACAGGACCATAGTGACGACCATAGAGAGGGCCTAGAGAGCGCCTACAGAGTCCTAGATAGGACCATAGAGACAACCATAGTGAGGGCCTAGAGACGGCCTAAAGAGGACCATGCAGACAGCCATAGTGAGAGCATAGAAGTGTCCTAGAGAGACCATAGACACGTCCATAGTGAGGCCCATGATGGGGCCTAGAGAGCACCATAGAGATGGCCATATTGAGGGCCTAGAGAAGACCTAGGAAGGACCATATAGACGTTCATAATGAGGGCCTAGACAGGGACTAGAGAGGACCATAGAGACCGACATTTTGAGGGTCTAGCTAGGGCCTAGATAGGACCAAATAGACGACCAAAAGAGAGGTCTAGAGACGGCCTAGAGAGAAAAATAGAGACAGCCATAGTGAAGGCCTAGGGAGTGCTAGATGGTCAGTAGAGATGGTCATAGTGAGGGACAAGAAAAGCCTAGATGGGGACCATAAAGACTGCCATATGAGGACCTAGAGAGGGCCTAGAGAGGTCCTATAGAGGACCATAAAACAGCCATCGTGAGGGCCTAGATAGGAAGACAATCATAGAGAGGGCCTAGAAAGTCCATAGGAGGAGCATAGAGTCGGCCATAGTGAAGTCCTAGAGGGGGCCTAGCGTGGACTGTAGAACGGCCATAGTGAGGGCATAGAGAGGGACTAGAATGCACCATAGAGACGGCCATAGCAAGGGCCTAGAAGGGACTAGAGAGGAACATAGAGACAGAAATATGAGGTCTTAGAGAGGGCTTAGATAGGACCATTGACATGGCCATAGTGAGGGACTAGAAGTGCTGAGATGGGACCATAGAGACGGCCATAGGGAGGGCATAGAGGGGCTGAGATGGGACCATAGAGACGGCCATATTGAGCACCTAGTGAGGACCTAAAGAGGACCATAGAGACAGCCATAATGTGGGCGCAGAGAGGGCCTAGAGAGGACCATAGAGATGGCCATAGTGATGGTCTAGAGAGGGCTAAGAAAGGGCTTGGAAAGGTCCTAGGAGAGAACCATGTAGACAGCCATAGTGAGGGTCTAGAAGGGTCCTGGAGAACACCATAGAGACAGCCAAAGTAAGGGACTAGAAGGGACTAGAGAGGACCATAGAGACAGCACTAGTGAGGTCCTAGAGAGGGCTTAGATGGGGCTGGAGAGATGGCCATAGTGAGGGCCTAGAAGAGCTGAAATGGGACCATAGAGGCATCCATAGTGAGGGCTTTTAGAGAGCCGAGATGGGACCATAGTCCCATATGATGGTCATAGTGAGGTGCTAGAAACGGCCTAGAAAGCACCATAGAGATGGCCATGTGAGGGCATAGACAGGGCAGAGATGGGACCATAGAGACAGCCATAGTTAGGGTCTAGAGAGGGCCTCTAGAGGAGCATAGAGACGGCGATAGTGAGGGCCTAGAGAGGGACTAGAGTGGTCCTAGTGAGGACCATAGAGACAGTCATATTGGGGGCCTATAGACGGCCTAGAGAGGAGCACAGAATAGGCCACAGAGAGGGCCTAGAGTGGGCTTATAGAGGGCCTGGAGAGGTCCTAGAGAGGACCATAGAGATAGTCATAGTGAGTGCCTAGAAAGGGCCTAGAGGGACCATAAGGAAGACCATAGAGAGGGCCTAGAGAGCGCCTCTCTAGGACCTACAGAGGTCCTAGAGAGGACCATAGAGACAGCCATAGTGAGGGCCTAGATCGAGCATAGAGAAAACCATAGAGACGGCGATAGTGAAGGCCTAGAGTGAGCCTGGATGGTACCATAGAGATGGCCAAAGTGAGGGCCTAGAGAGAGCCTAGAGAGGTCCTAGAGAGGACCATAGAGACAGCTATAGTTAGGGCCTAGAGACGACCAAGAGAGTACCATAGAAAAGACCATAGTGAGGGCCTAGAAGGGGCCTAGAAAGGACCATAGAGATGACCATAGAGAGGGCCTATAGATGGCCTAGATACGGCCAAGGAGGTCTTATAGAAAACCATAGAGACAGCTATCATGAGGGCCTAGATAGAGCCTAGAAAGGGTCTAGAATTCCTAGAGAGGACAATCGAGACATCAATAGTGAGGGCATAGAGAGGGCCTAGATAGCACCTTAAAGAGGATCATAGAGAGGGCCTAGAGAGCTCTTAGAGAAGGCTATAGAGATACTAGAGAGCACCATAGATATAGCCATAAATAGGGTTTAGAGATGGCTTAGAAAGGACCACACAGATGGCCATAATAAGGGCCTAGAAGTGACCTAGAAAGGACCATAGACACGGCCATAGTGAGTGCCAAGATAGGGCCTAGAGAGCACCATAGAGATGGACATAGGGCCTAGGGAGAGCCTAAGAGGAGCATAGAGATGATCATAATGAGGGCCTAAAAAGGTCCTAGGAGGTCCTAGAGAGGTCCATAGAGGACTACCATAGTGAGGGCCTAGAAAGTGCCTAGATAGTACCATAGAGACGGCCATAGTGAGGGTCTAGAGAGGGCCTAGAGAGCAGCATAGAGACAGTCATAGTGAGGTCCTAGAGAGGGCTGAGATGTGACCATAGATACGGCCATACTGAGGGCATAGAGAGGGCCGAGATGGGACCATAGAGACGGCCATATTGAGCACCTAATGAGGGCCTAAAGAGGACCATAGAGACAGCCATAATGTGGGCGTAGAGAGGGCCTAGAGAGGACCATAGAGACGGCAATAGTGAGTGTCTAGAGAGAGCCTAGAGAGGAGAATAGAGATGGCCATAGTAAGGCCTAGAGAGGGGATAGTGAGGGCCTAGAGGGTCCTAGAGAGGACCATAGAAACATCTATAGTGAGGACCTAGAGAAGGCCTAAAGAGGATCATAGAAATGGCGATAATGATGGCTTAGAGGCGAGTCTAGAGAGGACCATGGAGACAGCACTATTGAAGTCCTAGAGAGGGCTTAGATGGGACCATAGAAACAGTCATAGTGAGGGCCTAGAATGGCTAGGATGGGACCATAGAGATAGCCATAGTGAGGGCCTAGAGGGGCCTAGAGGGGACCGTAGAGACAGCCATAGTGAGGGATTAGAGGGGGCCTAGAAAGCACCATAGGGATGGCAATAGTGTGGATCTAGAGGGGGCCTACAGAGCACCATTCAGACGGCCATAGTAAGAGTCAAGAAGGAACTTGAGAGGATCATAGAGACAGCAATAATGAGGTCCTAGAGAGGGCTTAGATGGGACCATTGAGATGGCCATAGTGAGGGCCTAGAAGGTCTGAGATGGGACCACAGAGACTCCCATAGTGAGGGCATAGAGACATCATAGAGAGGGCTTAGAAAGGGCCTTAAAGGACCATAGAGGCAGCCATAGTCAGGCCCTATAGAGGGCCTAGATGGGACCATAGAGACAGCCATATTGAAGGCCTAGAGAGGTCCTAAAGAGGACCATAGAGATGGCCATAATGAGGGCCTGGAGAGGGCCTAGAGAGACCAAAGAGAAGGACTAGAGAGGTCTTAGAGAGGACCATAGAGACAGCCATAGTGAAGACCTAATGACGGCCTAGAGAGGATGATAGAAATGGACATAGTGAGGGCCTAGAGGTCCTAGAAAGGACCTTCGAGATTGTCATAGTGATGGCCTGGAGAAGGGCAAGATAGGACCATAGAGAGAGCTTATTGATGGCCTAGAGTGGACCATAGAGATGGCCATAGTGAGGGCCTAAAGGAGGCCTAGAGAGCACCATACAGAGGGCCATAGTAAGAGCCTAGAAGTTACTAGAGAGGACAATAGAGGCAGCAATAGTGATTGTCTAGAGAGGGCTTAGAATGGACCATAGAGATGGCCATAGTGAGGGACTAGAAGGGCTGAGATGAGACCATAGAGATGGCCAAGGTGAGGCCTAGAGAGGGCCAAGATGTAACCATAGAGACGGTCATAATCAGGGCCTAGAAAGAACCATAGAGGCAGCCACAGTGAGGGCCTAGAGAGGGCCAAGATGGGACCATAGAAATGGTCATAGTGAGGGCCTAGAAAAAGCCTAGAAAGGACCATATAGGTGGCCATAGTCAGGGCCTAGAGAGGGTCTAGATGGGACAATAGAGCCAGCCGTATTGAGGGCCTAGACAGGTCCTAAAGAGGAACATAGAAATAGACCTAGTGAGGGCCTAAAGAGGACCTACAGAGGAGCATCGAGACGGCCATAGTGAGGGCCTAGAGAGGGCAAAGAGAGGGCCTAGAGAGTTTGTAGAGAGGACCATCGAGACAGCCATAGTGAGGGACTAGATATGACAAAGACAGGACCATAGAGATGGCCATAGTGAGGGCCTAGAGGTGGCCTATACAGGACCATAGAGATGACCATGGAGAGGGCTTAGAGACGGCTTAAAAGAGGACCTAGAGAGGGCCTAGAGAGTGCCATGGAGACAACCATAGTGAGGATCTAGAAGGGGCCTGGAGAACACCATAGAGACAGCCATAGTAAGGGCCTAGAAGGGACTAGAGAGGACACTAGAGACAGTAATAGTGAGATCCTAGAGAGGGCTTAGTTGGGACCAAAGAGACTGCCATAGTGAGGGCCTAGAGAGGGGCAAGTTCGGACCATTAAGATGACCATAGAGAGAGCTTAGAGATGACCTAGAGAGGACCATAGAGACAGCCATAGTAAGGGCCTAGAAGGGACTAGAGAGGACACTAGAGACAGTAATAGTGAGATCCTAGAGAGGGCTTAGTTGGGACCAAAGAGACTGCCATAGTGAGGGCCTAGAGAGGGGCAAGTTCGGACCATTAAGATGACCATAGAGAGAGCTTAGAGATGACCTAGAGAGGACCATAGAGACGACCATAGTGAGGGCCTAGAGAGGGACTAGAGGGGATGGTAGAGGAGGCCATAGTGAGGCCTAGAGGGGGCCCAGAAAGCACCATAGAGACAGACACAGTGAGGGCCTAGAGGTGGCCTAGAGAGGACCATAGAGATTGCCATAGTGAGGGCCTAGAGGGGGCCTAGAGAGCACCATACAGACAGCCATAGTAAGGGCCTAGAAGGTACTAGAGAGGACCATAGAGGCAGCAATAGTGATGTCCTAGAGAGTGCTTCGAATGGACCATATAGACGGCCATAGTGAGGGCCTAGAAGGGCTGAGATGGGACCGTAGACATGGTCAAGGTGAGGGCATATAGAGGGTCGAGATTGGACCATAGAGATGGTCATAGTGAGGGTCTAAAAAGGACCTAGTAATGACCATAGAGATGGCCATAGTGAGGGCCTAGAGAGTGCCGAGATGGGGACATAGAGATGGTCATAGTGAGGGCCTAGAAAAGGAATAGAAATGACCATAGAGGCAGCCATAGTGAGGGCCTAGGGAAGGACTAGATGGGACCATAGAGACAGCCATAGAGAGGGCCTAGAAGGGCTGAGATTGGACCATAGAGGCAGCCTTAGTGATGGCCTAGAGAGGGCCTCGAGATAGCCAAGTGTGATCGTAGAGAGGCCCATAGAGACAACCATAGTGAGGCCCTAGAGATGTCCTAGAGGGGACAATAAATATGGCCATAGTGAGGACCTAGAGAGAGCCCAGAGAGGACCATAGAGTTGGCCAAAGTGAGGGACTAGAGAGGACCTGGACAGGACCATAGAGATGGCCATAGTGAGGGCCAAGATAAGCCCTAGTGAGGAACATTAGATGGCCATAATGAGGGCCTAGAGAGGGCCTAGAGAGGGTATAAAGAGGTCCTATAGAGGACCATCGAGATAGCCATAGTGAGGACCTAGAAGGGGCCTAGAAAGTACCATAGAGACAGCCAAGTTGAGGGCCTAGATTGGGCCTAGTTGGGGTCATAGTGATGTCCAATGTGAGGGCGTAGAGAGGGTCTAGAAAGGACCATAGAAACGCCATGGTGATGTCCTATACAGGGCATAGAGAGGGCCTAGGGAGGTCATAGAGAGGGCTTATATAGGGCCTAGAGAAGACCCAGAGAGGACCTTAGAGACGGCCATAATGAGGGCATAGAGAGGGACTAGATAGGACCATAGATACGACCATAGAGAGGGCCATGTGAGGGCCAAGAGAAGGCCTAGATAGGTCCTAGAGAGGACCATCGTGACAGCCATAGTGAGGGCCTAGAGATGGCCTAGAGAGGACCAAGTGACGGACATAGTGATGGCCTAGTGGTGGCCTAGAAAGACCATAGAGATGGCCATAGTAAGGGCCTAGAGGGGGCCTAGATCACACTATAGGGATGGCCATTGTAAGTGCCTATAGAAGACCTAGAGAGGACCATAGAGACCTCCATAGTGAGGGCCTAGAGGGCCTGGAGGGACCATAGAAATGGCCATTTTGTGGGCTTATAAGGGTCGAGATGGGACCATAGAGTCAGCCATTTTGAGTTCCTAGAGGGGGCCTAGAGAGAACCATGGAGAGGGCCACAGTGAGTCCCTCTAGAGTTCCTAGAGAGGACCTTCAAGACAGCCATAGTGAGTGCCTAGAGAGGGCCTAGAGGTCAACATATAAAACGTCAAAGGGCGTGCATAGAGTGGGTCTAGAGTGGACCATAAAGAATATCAGAGTGTGTGCGTAGAGGGGGCCTAGATAGTATCATAGAGATGACATAGAGAGTTCCTGGAGAGGACCATCGATATGGCCATAGTGAGGGCTTAGAGGGAGCCTAGAGAAGAAAATAGGGACAGTCATAATGAAGGCCTAGAGGGTCCAAGGAGCACAATTGAGAAATTGAGATGACCATAGTGAGGGCTTAGAGAGGGCCTAGAAAGGACCATAGAGACGTCCACATTGACTGCCTAGAGAATGCTTAGATTGGACCAAAGAGATGGTCATAATGAAGGCCTAGAAAGGGCCTAGATGTGACCATAGAGACTGCTTAGTGAGGGCCTAGAGAGGGCCTAGAGAAGACCATAGAGTTGACCATAGTCAGGGCCTCGGGAGGTCTTAGAGAGGATCATAGATACGGCCATAGTGAGGGCCTAGAGAGGGCCTACAAAGGACCATAGACACGTCCATATTGACTGCCTAGAGAGTTCCTAGATGGGACCATAGGAACGGTCATAGTGAGGGCCTATAAAGGGCCTAGATGTGAGCATAGAGACTGTCTAGTGAGGGCCTAGAGAGTGACTAAAGAAGACCATAGAGATGCCCATAGTCAGGGCCTAGAGAGGGCCTAGCGAGGACCATAGATACGGCCAAAGTGGGGGTCTAGATATGGCCTAGATGGGGCCATAGAAAGGGCCATAGTGAGGGCCAAGAGAGGGCTTAGAGAGACCATAGAGAAAGCCATAGTGAGGGCCAAGATAGGGCCTAGAGATGATCATAGATACGGCCATAATAAGAGCCTATAGAGGGACTGTAGAGAAACATAATTACAACCATACAGAGGGATTAGAGAGGGCCTAGAGAGAGCCTAGATAGGTCCTAGAGAGGACAATATAAAGAGCCCTAATGTGGGCCTAGAGATGCACAGAGAGGACCATAGTGATAGCCATAGTGATGGCCTAGAGAGGGCTCTGAGATGGCCTAGAAAGATTGTATAGAGGAACATAGAGACAGCCATAGTGAGGGCATAGATACAGCGTAGAGAGGACCATAAAGATGGCCATATTGAGGCCCTTAGGGGGCCTAGAGTAGACCAAAGAGATGACCATAGTGAGGGCCTAGAGAGGGTCTAGAGAGGACCATTTAGACTGTCAGACTGCGAATATAGAGGGGTCCTAGAGAGAACCATAGGGAGGCCCATAGTGAGGGCCTAGATAGAATCAAGGAGACGGCCATAGCGAAGACCTAAAGAGGACCTAATGAGGACCATATTGATGGCCATAATGAGGGCCTAGGGTTGGCCTAGAGATGACCATAGAGACGACCATGGAGAGTGCCTAGAGAGGGCCTAGGTTGTCCTAGAGAGGAGCATAGAGATGGCCATAGTGAGGACCTAAAAGGGCCGAGATGGTTCCATAGAGACCATCATAGTGTGGGCCTAGAGAGGGCCTAGATGGAACCACAGAGACGGTCATACTGAGGGCCTATAGAGGGCCTACAGGGGACTTTAGACATGATGAAAGAGATTGCCTAGAGAGGGCCAAGAGAGGACCATAGATAGGACCATAGTTAAGACCTAGAGTGGGCCTAGAAAGGACCATAGAGAGGCCCATAGTGAGGGCCAAGAGAGAGCCAAAACAGGAAAATATATACGGCCATAGTGAGGGCCTAGATACGGCCTAGAGAGGACCATCGAGATGGCCATAGAGATGGCCTAGGGAGGGCCTAGAGAAGACCCTAAAGACTGTCATATTGTGGGCATGGGGGTGGTCTAGAGAGAATCATAGAGATGACCAAAGAGAGGACCTAGAGAGGGACTAGAGTGGGCCTAGAGAGGTCCTATAAAGGACCATAGACACAGAAATAATGAGGCCTAGAGAGGGCGTAGAGAGTGCCTAGAGAGGTCCTAGAGGACCAAAGAGACAGCAATAGTGAGGGCCTAGGTAAGGCATAGGGAGGACCATAGAGATGACCATTGAGAGGGCCTAAAGGGAGCCTAGAGAGCACCACAGAGATGGTCATAGTGAGGGCACAGAGTGGGCCTAGAGAGGACTATAAATACGGCCATAGTGAGGGCATAGAGAGGGCTGAGAGAGAACCATAGAGAGGGCCATAGTGAGGCCCTAGAGAGGGCCTAGAGAGATTCTAGAGAGGACCATCGGGACGGCCATAGTGAGAATCTAGATAGGGCCTAGATAGGACATAGAGACGACCATAGAGAGGATCTAAAGATGGCCTTGAGAGGATCATAGAGATGGCCATCGTGCGGGCCTAGAGAGGGCCTAGAGTGGACTAGAGAGATAACCATAGAGAGGGCAATACGAGGGCTAGAGAGCTCCTAGATAGGGCCTAGAGAGGAGAATAGAGTCTGCCATAGGGAGGTCCTAGAGAGTGCCTAGATGAGACCATAGAGATGGCCATAGTGTGGGACTAGTAGGGCTGAGATGGGACCATAGAGACAGCATTAGTGAGGGCCTAGAGAGGGCCAAGATCGTACAATACAGACAGTCACAGTGAGGGTCCACAAAGGGCCTAGATGGGACCACTTAGACTGCCAGAGTGCAAGCACTGATGGGGCCTATAGAGGACCATAGAGATGGCCATAATGAGGGCCTAGAGAGGGCCTAGATGAGGCCATAGAAACAGCCCTATTAAGGGCCAAGGGAGGGCCTAACAGGGACCAAAAAGATGGCCATAGTGAAGGCCTATAGAGGGCCTAGAGAGAACCATAGAGATGCTCATAATGAGGGCCTAGAGAAAGCCTAGAGAGGACCTAGGGTGATCATGGAGAGAAACAAAGAGCCAGCCCTAGTGAGCTCCTAGAGACGCATAGAGAGGGGACCATAGGTATGGCCATAGTGAATGCCTAGAAAGGGTCTAGAGATGGCCTAGAGAGGTCGTAGAGAGGACCATAGAGACAGCCATAGTGAGGTCATAGGGACAGTCTAGACAGGACAATAAAGATGGCCATAGTGAGGGCTTAGAAGGGGCGTAGAGATGAACAAAGAAATGACCATAGAGAGGGCCTAGAGTGTGCCTAGAGAGGACCTAGAGAGGTCCTAGATAGGACCATAGAGACAGCTATAGTGAGGGCCTAGAGATGGCCTAGAGAGGACCATAGAGACGGCAATAGTGACACCTAGAGTTGTCCTAGAGAAGACGATAGAGATGGCCATAGTGAAGGCCGAGTCGGGGCCTAGTGTGCATCATAGAGACCTCCATTTTAAGGGCCTAGTGACGGCCTAGAGAGGACCATAGAGCTGGCAATAGTGAGTGCCTAGAAAGGGCCTAGATGGGATAAGAGATACCGCCATAGTGAGGGCCTAGAAATGCTGAGATGGGATCACAGAGATGGACATAGCGAGGGCCTTGAGAGGGCCTAGATGGGACCATAGATACTGTCATACTGAGGGCCTAGAGAGGACCACAGAGAAGACCATAGAGAGCACCTAGATAGGGCCTAGAGAGGATCACAGAGACGGCTATAGTTCGGGCCTAGAATGGTCCTAGAGAGGACCATCAAGACAGCCAAAGTGAGGGCCTAGAGAGGGCCTAGTGAGGATCACTTAGACTGCCAGAGTATGAACATAGAGGGAGCATAGAGAGGACCATAGAGATGGCCATAGTGAGGGCCTAGAGAAGGCCAAGATGGGGCCATAGAGATGGCCATAGTGAGGGCCAAGAGAGGGATTAGAGAGGGTCTAGAGAGATCCTAGAGGGGACAATAGAGACAGCCATAGAGAGGGTCTAGAGATGCATCGAAAGGACCATAGGGATTGCCATAGTGAGGGCCTAGAGAGAGGGCCTTGAAATGGCCTAGAGGGGTCATAGAGAGGACCATAGAGACAACAATAGTGATGACCTAGAGACGAGCTAGACAGAACCATTCAGATGGCCATACTGTGGGCCTAGAGAGTGCCTAGAGAGGACCATAGATAGGACCATACAGAGGGTCTAGAGAGGGCCTAGAGAGGGCCTAGTGATGACCATCGAGACGGCCATAGTGATGACCTAGAGCGGCCTAGAGAGGACTCTAAAGACTGTCAGCATGAAGGCATAGAGGGGGCCTAGAGAGGACCATAGAGAGGACCATAGAGAGGGCCTAGAGAGGGCTTAGAGAGGACCATGGAGACAGCCGTAGTGAGGGCCTAGAGACTGCCTAGAGAAAACCATAGAGATGGCTATATTGAGGGCCTAGAGGTGACCTAGAGCAGACCATAGGGATGACCATAGAGCGGGCCTAGAGAGGGCTTAGAGAGGGCCTGGAGAAATCAGAGAGAGGAACATAGAGATAGCCATTGTGAGGGCCTTGAGAGGGCCTAGGTAGGACCATAGAGATGATCATATAGAGGGCATAGATAGCGCCTAGAGAGGGCCTACAATGGTCCTAGAGAGGACCATAGAGACAGCCATAGTGAGGGCCTAGAGGCGTCCTGGGGAGGATCATATAGATGGTCATAGTGAGGGCCTAGAAGTTGCCTAGAGGGGACCATAGATACGGCCATAGTGAGGGCCAAGATGGCGCCTAGAGAGCACCATAGAGACTGTCATACTGAGGGCCTAGGAGGGCCTAGAAAGGACCATAGAGATGATCATAATAAGGGCCTAGTGAGAGCTGAGATGGCTCCCTAGAGACAGTCTTAGTGAGAGCCAAGAAAGGGTCTAGAAAGGACCATAGATACGGCAATAGTGAGGCACTAGAGAGGTCATGGATTGGTCCATAGATACAGTCATACTGAGGGCCTCAAAAGGGCCTAGAGAAGACTATAGAAACGGCCATAGTGAGGGCTAAGAGAAGGCCTAGAGAGGACCATAGAGATGATGACAGAGATCGCCTAAAGAGGGCCTAGAGAGTACCATAGAGATGGCCATAGTGAGGGCCTAGAGTGGGCCTATAGAGGACCATAGAGATGGACATAGTGAGGGCCTAGTGAGGGCCTAGACAGGACCATTGAGACAGCCATAGTGAGGGCCTAGATAGGGCCTAGAGAGGAACAAAAAGACAACCAGAGTTCCTGCCTAGAGGGGGCCTATAGAGGCCCATATAGAAGGCCATAGTGAGGGCCTAGAGAAGGCCTAGATGTGGCCATAAAGATGGTATAGTGAAGGCCTAGAGAGGGCCTAGAGAAGACAGTAGAGATGGCCATAGTAAGGCCCAAGAGAGGGCCTCAAAAGGACCATAGAGATTACCGTAGAGAGGGCCTAAAAGAGGGCCTAGAAAGTGCCTAGAGAGGTCCTAGACAGGACCATAGAGACAGTCCTAGTGAGGGCCTAGAGCCGGCATAGGGAGGACCATAGGGATGGCCATACTGAGGGCCTAGAGTGGGCAAAGAGAAGGCCTAGAGAGATCCTAGAGAGGACCATAGAGATGAAAATATAGAGGGCCATGAGAGGGCCTAGAGAGGTCCTAGAGAGGGCCGAGATGGGAACATAGAGACAGCCATAGTGAGTGCCTAGAGAGGGCCGAGATAGGACTATAGAGATGGTCATAGTGAGGGCCTACAAAGGGCCTACATAGGACCATTTAAACTGCCAGACTGCAAGCATAGAGGAGGCCTAGAAACGACCATAGAGATGGCCATATTGAGGGCCTAGAGAGGGCCTAGATGGGTCCATAAAGACGGCCTCAGTGAGGGCCTAGAGAAAGCCTAGAGAGGGCCTAGAGTGGTCCTAGAGAGGATGAAAGAGATAGCGCTAGTGAGTGCCTAGAGATGCATAGAGAGGACCATATGGACGGTCATAGTGAATGCCTAGAAAGGGCCTAGAGATTGCCTAGAGAGTTCTTAAAGGGGACCATAGAGACAGCCATAGTGAGCATCTAGGTACGGTCTAGACAGGAATATATAGATGGCCATAGTGAGGGCCTAGAAGACGCCTAGAGATAAACATAGAAACGGTCATATGGAGGGCCTAGAGTGGGCCTAGAGAGAGCCTAGAATGTTCCTATAGAGGACCATAGAGACAGCCATAGTGTGGGCCTAGAGAGGTCCTAGAGTGTACCATAGAGATGGCCACAGTGAGGGCCTAGAAAGGGCCTAGATGGGACTATAGAGATGACGATAGAGATGACAATAGAGAGAGCCTAAAGAGTGCCAAGGTAGGTCCATAGAGACGACCATAGTGAGGGCCTAGATTGGGCTTAGAGAGGTCCATAGAGATGGCCACAGTGAGGGCCTAGAGAGGGCCTAGACAGGAACATAGGGCTGGCCATAGTGAGGTCCCAGATAGCGCCTAGAGTGGACCATCGAGACAGCCCCAGTGATGGCTGAGAGAGTTCTTAGAGAGAACCGTAAAGACTGTCAGAGTGCAGGCATAGAGGTAGCCTAGAGAGGACCATAGAGATGACCATTGAGAGGGCCTAGAGAGGACCTAGAAAGGGCCTAGTGCGGTTCTATAGAGGACAATAGAGGCAGCCATAGTGAGGGCATAGAGTGGACTTAGAAAGGGCCTAGAGTGGTCCTAGAGAGGACCATCAGGACGACCATAGTGAGGGTCTAGAGAGGACCTAGATAGGACCACAGAGATAACCATAGAGAGGGACTAGAGACGGCCTAGAGAGGACCGTAGAGAAGACCATAGAGAGGGCTAGAGTGGGCCTTGAGAGGTCCTCGAGAGCAACATGGATACAGCTATAGTGAGGGCCTAGAAAGCACCATAGAAATGTCCATAGTGAGGGCCTAGATTTGGCCTAGAGAAGACAGTAGAGATGGCCATAGTGAAGGCCTATTGGAGCCCTAGAGTGCACCATAGAGATGGTAATTATAAGGGCCTAGTGAGGGCCTAGAGAGGACCATAGAGATGGCCATACTGAGGACCTAGATGGGGCCTAGAGCGTACCATAGAGATGGCCATTTTAAGTGCCTTGAGAGGATCGAGAGAGGAACATAGAAATGGCCGTAGTGAGGGCCTAGATAGGTCCAAGGTGGGTCCATAGTGATGGTATTAATGAGGGCCTCGAAAAGGTCTAGAGAGGACTATAGAGACGGCCATAGTGAGGGCTAAGAGAGGGCCTAGAAAGGACCATAAAGATGACAATAGAGAGCACATAGAGAGGGTCTAGAGAGGACCATAGGGAAGGCCATAGTGAGGGCCTAGAGTGGGCATAGATAGGACCATAGAGACTGCTATAGTGAGGGCCTAGTGAGGGCCTAGAGTGGGACTAGAGAGGACCATAGAGACTGCCATAGTGAGGGCCTAGTGAGGGCCTAGACAGAACCATTGAGACAGCCATAGTGAGTGCCTAGATAGGGCCTAGAGAGGACAATAAAGACTACTAGAGTGCGGGCATAAAGGGGGCCTAGAGAGGACCATAGAGACAGCCATAGTGATGGCCTAGAGAGGGCATAGATGGAACCATAAAGACGACCATAGTTAGGACCTAAAGACGGCCTAAGGTGGACCAGAGCGACGTCCATAGTGAGGGCCTAGACAAGGCTTAGAGAGTGACTAGAGAGGTCCTAGAGAGGACCATGGAGATGACCATAGTGAGGGCCTAGAAAGGACTACAGAGGACCATAGATAAGACCATAGAGAGGGCCTAGGTAGGACCTAGAAAGGATGATAGAGACAGCCATATTAGGGCATAGAGTGGTTCTAGCGAGGACCATAGAGACAACCATAGTGAGGGCCTAGAGATGGCCTAGACAGGACCATACAGACGGCCATAGTGAGGGTCTTGAAGGGCCTAGAGTGGATTATAGAGATGGTCATAATGATGTCTTAGAAAGGACCTAGTTATGTGTCAGGAGCCAGGACTCTTGCCCCTTACTCACCCCCTACCTTTCCCCACCTGCACAGTACCCCCTACAGCTTGGCAGCCGCAAGATTCTGTTTGGCAGCTGCAAGCTGTTCTCAGGCAGTGTACCATGTCCCCTGAGAAAGGCAGGTAGACCACAGAATGTGTTGGCAGCTACAGATAGGAAAAGCAGTGTACATGTCCTCTGAGAAAAGCAGGTGGACCACAGAAGCAGTATACCATGTCTCTAAGAAAAGCAGGTAGACCACCTATTGTTCCAGGGCACAGACTGAGAAGATTCTGTACTTTCCCACCACCTGGTCCCTCTTACCCCCTCCCCTTGTAAAACATGGTATAAAAAAGTGCTTTGCACCCAAATACATGATCTTGACAAGCAAATGATTCCTTGAATCCTTCTTCTCTCTCACCCATTCTTCTCAGGTTGCGATCCTCCCTGTACCCACGAATTAATAAGGACCCGCGGGTAGGGTCAAGTGGCACCCAACGTGGGGCTCGAGTCACGGATCCCTCCGGACGTATCCTCAGTAAGACGTGGCCACGGTATCAAGATTGAGTGAGACAGGATCGTCGCCCGCAACCTGCCGTCCTCGGGTAAGTTAGTTTTCATTCTGTTCCATAAGAATGGGCCATTCGAGCCGGGCAGTGGTGGCGCACGCCTTTAATCCCAGCACTTGGGAGGCAGAGGCAGGCGGATTTCTGAGTTCGAGGCCAGCCTGGTCTACCAAGTGAGTTCCAGGACAGCCAGGGCTATACAGACAAACCCTGTCTCGAAAAACCAAAAAAAAAAAAAAGAAAAAAAAAAAAAAAAAAAAGATGGGCCATTCGCTGTCGAAGGAGGCGTTCTTTATAAAGGACCTCAAATGTGGACTCAGGGAGGAGGAATAAGGGTTAAGAAAAAGAATTTAGGTAAGAACAATTAAGATTATGGTATAAACATTTTTTAAGCAGTCATTCTTTGTGACATGGCTCCAGGAGCCTTTCTTCAGAACATGGGGAACTAGGGTTAAGAAAAAAACAGATCTTTAAAAATCCTTTGTTTTCATTAGTGTTGTTCCCCCAAGAGAGGAAGGACTATTGATAAAAAAAAAATGTTATACCTCCGAAGGAGGAGATAAGAAGTTGAACCTTGAAAATAAGAGAGAAAGGAAGGACGAAAAAGAAAGAAGTTGCACGCTCTCTGGTATGTTAACAAAAGAAAAGCAAAAAGCTTATTACAGAGCCCTTCTGAGAAGCAAGAGATGATTGGCGGATGCCATATTCTCTCTGGCTCTCTCTAGGAGAGATTCTCAGTTCTGCTTTTCAGTTTATTTTGTGTCTTTGGCATGCCAACCTGTCCATGTGTGTCAAATGTGTGTCTTTGTCTCGTATGAATGATTATTATGTTCTATGTTTCCAACTTAAAAAAGAAACTGGTTAAAACTGCTTGCTCAATTTAGTTTGAAACTTGCTTGGGACGCAGTCTCAATTTACACAGCAAAAACTGATAATTTACCCTGCTCTGTGGCTGAGAGAAGAGCACTGGAAGAAAGAGCCTTGAAAAGAGTTAACTGTTTTCATAAGCGGCTCTTGGAAGGAGGCCAAAAGTTTCTTTAGTAAGGGTGTCTCCCAGTTTGATAAATGCTTTTCTCTTAAATTACAGTTAAAAAGGTAAGAAAATTTTGTTTAGATATACATTTATTTTTATTCTTAATTGATTTAAAAAATATATAAGTATGCTCTATATGTCCTGGTTATATATTATTGGATATGATTGCAAATTTATAATTTTGGTAATAAAAACTAGATTAAAATTGGTAATTTAGAGTTAGAGTCATTTAAAAATCAGATGTATAAAGAAATTCTTATAAGAGTTTTATTCAAGATCAAACAAAGCCCTGATGAACACCTTCTCCTGTTATACAACTGGCTTATTAGTTGATCCCTCTAAAGGAATTTTAATACAAGCCTTTGCTCTCACACAACAAGCTTTAACATTTTAGAGAGTGCTTGTTGCTCCAAAACCATCCAAAGACAATATCTTTTTAATATTTGAGACATCAGCTATATTCCTAAATAAATTGTGACATAAGATTTAAATAAAAAAAAGATAGTTTACTCATTTTTAATTATTTTCAAAAGTTTCTGGGAGATGCTAATTGGCTAAAATCTTTTTTTTAGTCTCCACAAAAAAATTTAAGCCTCTGTTTAATGTTTTCAAGAGAGATACAAACTTTGATTTCTTTTGGTTGATAAAAAAATAATTTTATATAAAATAAAAAAATTTTAATAGATATATAAATTAATTAGTTGTTGGCTGTTTTATAAGTTTTTTGATATAAAAGATTATTAATATGAATTCATATTTCTTTATTTCCAAAAGAAGATTTAACATCCTGTTTTAAAGTTGTTGCTGTGTTCAAACACAATTATAGGTCAAGACCACAAAGGTATCTTAAGTAAAAACTTAATAAAATATTCTTATTCCAAATAATAATATAGTTATTAAAAAATACTGATATTTGGCCTAATACATGATCAATTTGTTACAGCTTTTCTCTATACATGCTTTTATATTCCTTATGAACTTAAACATATAGCCATAAAATGTGTGTTTACTGTATTACTAGACACCTTATTTAATAAAAAGATGATATATATAATTAGATTACATGTTTACTCTCTTGAGTTCCCCGCTTCAATATAAAATTATATATTGTAGCCACTATTTAAAATGCAAAAATTAAGCTTTCAATTGATATTATCATGGACAGTATATGGCTTATGGTTTATAATTGTTTGAAATTGTTTTTTTTTAGATATTAATAATTTTCAAATTTTACAATATGGCTCAATTTAAGAAACATATTTTTCCTTAATTTTATAGACATTTAAGAGCTTATACTAGATTGCTTGGACCCCAGGAAAACGCCATAACAAATTTGTATATGAGATAAAATTATAGACCTTACAAAAACAATTGGCCATGCAATTTTGCTCTTTTCATTGGGGTTAATATATAATAAAAATTTGTCTATCTAGATTGCTGTGCCACTCTAGCTGATCTGCTTTTTGTGATCCTTGAGATCAGAAACTACAGTTTTTTTGATATTTAGTACTTCATTCTAAAAACAGCCAAAGATTAGGTAAACAACTTTATTTTGTTTCAGAAAAACCTGCTGGGCTCTGACTTATGCCTACAAGTTTGAGGCCACTTAAATACGTTATTAAAGAGTTCATCATTAAACATAAAAATGTTTCCTAAGAAAGCTATTTCAAGAAAAAAGAAAAAAAAGTACAAAGAAACCTTTTATTTTATTTGAAAAAGGGAGGCAGATGGAGATTGCTCCAGGACCTCAGAGAAATAAGACTATGGTCCCGACCTAGTCCTTATCTGGGAAAAAGGACACGCGTGCATATATAATTCCAAGTAACAAAACACCAGAAGGCTGCCAGAAAGACTGGTGAAATTGGCTAATTCCACCCCAGGGACACCCCCTGAGAATGGTTCTTAACTGTGCTTCCTTTCAGAAATATGCATCCAGTCGCCTTGCTCCTCCTTCTCACACTCCAAATCTGCTCAACTGTATCAAGCCCCAACACTCCCCATATCAGATTTATAATTTTACCTGGGTCATAATAAACCAAGCAGGGATACTTTTAATTCCAGCTGTTCACTTGGAACACAGCCTTCATGGCCTTCTCTAGAGGTGGACCTTTGTGGCCTTGCCCTGGGGCCTGACGATGATTGGGGAACCCCCTCTCACTTTTGGCCCCAGGATAGGCCTGTTGATGCTCAAACCCCAATTATGATGGCCACCTTGCCGGTTGTAATTCTTATTACAAAAGAGTCTCTGTCTGGCCTTTATGTATGTCTTGGCCCTACCCACAGAGATCGTTCCCAGGGCTACAAGTGCGGCCATTCTTCTGACATTTTTTGCGCATCGTGGGGCTGTGAGACCATAAGAGATGCATACTGGAGGCCCCACTCCTCCTGGGATTATATTACCCTACAGAGAAAATTCCTTCCCAAATATTTACAGGAGAAGTTAGGTGTGTCCACGACTGACCCTATGAAATCCCGGTGTCAGAGTAATTGGTGTTCTCCCTCCTCATTTCCTTTACTGAGAGGGGGAAAAATAAATATTGGATGACCAAAGGATTCATGTGGGGCTTGCGCTTAAGAGAATGCACTGCTTGGACATATGGCTGCTCAGACCCAGGGCTCACCTTTACAATAAAACTCTTTAAGGCCATTCCTAATAAAATATCATTGCCGTGGGCCCCAATCCTGTTCTACAACACCCCTTAAAGCCCATCAACCCAGCCCCAAAACCTACAGTCGCCACCCCTGGAACCTTGCCTTCATCTTTTCCTTTGGTGCCTCTGGCCACCACGTTTCAGCCCACTATTCTCAAAGGCCCTTTTAGTTCCGCTGACCTCATTATTTCCTTGGTAAATGCTTCTCTTGAGGCTATCCATAATACCAGCAATCCTGACTATCCACAATGCTGGATTTGCTTCTCACCTACTCCTCCCTTTTATGATGGAATGCTATCCTCTCCCTTCCCACTTTTACCAATGATGGTGACAAACTCCTTGGGACTCATTCTCCTGAAGGAAGTCTTACTCTTAGCTCCATTTCAGGAATAGGTCTTTGCCCTTTGGGACCCTTCATGCTTCCCCCTAGAGACTTGATTCCGATTTGCAACCAGACATTGGTCCTCAATAATACCTTTCTATACACCCTGGCACCCAACAGGACATATTTTGCCTCTGCTTCTGGCTTGACACATTACATACATAATTCCAATTTTTTATATTCTAGAGATTATTGTGTAGTTGTTACTATTCTCCCACATTTCTTTATACATGATCCAGAGTCCTTCCTTAATATTATAGATCGAGTATCTTCTTTGAAAACCAAGAGAGAACCCCTGACTGCCCTCACATTGTCTGTCATACTAGGAATTAGTACCATCGGTGCAGGCACGGGTATAGCCTCCTTGGTGACTTCCAATAATCACTATGCTCATCTCCAATCCTCATTGACAATGATTTAAATAATTTGAGGGAAGGAGTACAAGACCTTAAGGACTCTGTGGCTTCTCTTTCTGAGGTGGTGTTATAAAACAGGAGAGGACTTGACCTTGTCTTCCTTAAGGAAGGGGGTCTCTGCGTGGCCCTCAGAGAAGAGTGTTGCTTTTACTCTGATAAGACAGGCCTTGTCCAAAATAGCCTGGACAAGGTCAAAAAGAGTTTAGAGGAAAGAAGAAGAACCAGAGAACAACAAGAGTCATGGTATCAGAATTGGTTCTCTACCTCTCCTTGGCTTACACCCTGTTGCCTAGTATATTTGGACCCTTTGTTGGCATTCTTTTGCTTTTCTCATTTGGCCCTTGGGCTTTTAACCATCTCACAAGTTTTGTTAAGAACCAGATTGATTCTGCCATCAAGAAGCCGGTCGAAATTCATTACCGTCAAATAAAGACTGAAGAGGATCCAGAAGTGGCTCTGCCAAAGACAGGCACAGCTGTCAGCCCCCCTGCCTCCCCCTACGGCCGACCCCTAGATTTCCATGCCCTCAAGGAGAGTTCCTGGTATGCCTGGCTCTGCCCTCGCTTCTCTTGTTAGGGAGCCTGGCCTCTTGATCACCCCGACAAAAATTGGCATTTTCCTAAAGCAAGGCCTGCCCTTGATGTGGCCCTCTAATATCGGGGAGTCTTCCTTTATGGCAATATTACACCCCACACTGACAATTGGCTGGTTACCTGAGCATTCACAAAGGGATTAGGATGGCTGTGAGTTAGCCCAATTATGGGATTATTGTAGGTCCACTTCCCAGGGGCCCACCCAATGCAGCCAGAAAGGAGTGCGTGGTGCTGGGAGTGGATACAGCCTACATAGCCTAAGACAGAGCCCTCACCCTCCTTTCATCCACCTCGGGGTCCCTTGACGTTTTCCCATCATCGATAGCCTGAAAGCCTTCGACCATTAACGTGATTCGTCTCACATCAATGTTTTGGGGGTTGTACACTTGCCCAAAACCCCCATAATTAGACCTCCAAATTCTAACTTCACATAGTTGGGGTTGATCACAAGACGCCCTCTCCATCTAAACAGAGAAGGGGGAGTTGTCAGGAGTCAGGACACTCACCCCTACCTTTCCCCACCTGCACAGATACTCTCTGCAGCTTGGCAGCCGCAAGATTTGTTTTGGCAGCTGCAAGCTGTTCTCAGGCAGTGTTTCCATGTCCTCTGAGAAAGGCAGGTAGACCACAGAATGTGTTGGCAGCTACAGATAGGAAAAGCAGTGTACCAGTCCTCTGAGAAAGCAGGTGGACCACAGAAGCAGTGTACCATGTCTCTAAGAAAAGCAGGTAGACCACCTATTGTTCCAGGGGACAGACTGAGAAGATTCTGTACTTTCCCACCATCTGGTCCCTCTTACCCCCTCCCTTGTAAAACATGGTACAAAAAAAGCTCTTTGCGCCCAAATACATGACTCTGGACAAGCAATGTTTTCTTGAGTCCTTCTTCTCTCTCGCCCATTCTTCTCAGGTTGCAATCCTCCCTGTACCCACGAATTACTAAGGACCCACGGGTCGGGTCAGTCATGACCATAGACAAGACAAGCCTAGAAGTGCCGGATGGCATCATACAGATGGCCATAAAGAGGGTATAGAGAGAGCTGAGATGGGACCATAGAAAAGGTTATAGGGGAAGGTGTAGACAGGGCCTAAAAGGGACTATAGACACGGCAATAGTTGGGCCTAGAAGGTCCAATATAGGATCATAGAGATGGCCATAGTGAGGGAATAGAGAGGGCTGAGATGGTATCATAGAGATGGCCATATTGAGGGCATAGAGAGGGCCTAGATAGGACCAACTAGACAGGCATAGTGAGGGCTAGAAGGGCCAAGATGGGATCATAGAGATGGCCATAGTGAGGGCATTGAGAGTAATGAGATGGGACCATAGAGACGATCATAGTGAGTGCCTAGAGATGGCCTTGAAAAGACCATAGAGATGGCCATGGTGAGGGCCCCCAGAGAGGACCATAGGACAGATTAGTAACGGTCTAGGAGGGCTAGAAAAGACCTTGAGACGCGATTTTTTTTAGGCCCTAGGGAGGGCCTAGAGGATCATAGAGATGACCAGAAGGGGCCCAGCGTGGGCCTAGATAAAACCTAAAAAAGGTCTAGAGAGGGGCATTTGAGACAGCCTAGGTTTGGGCGTAGAGATTCCCAAAGGGAGGACCATTGGGTGACCATAGTGAGGGCATAGGAGGGCATAGAGAGGAACATAGAATCATGGGGGAGGGGGCCTAGAGGGGTTAGGGGGACCATAAAAGATGACATAGAGAGGACCATAGAGCGACATAGAGAGGGCCAGAGAGTACTAAATGGGTCATTTAAAAGGGTTTTGAGAGGACCCAAAAAATATCCATGTGAGGGCCCAGGGATGTCCTAGAGAGGACCATGGGGGATGGCCTATTGAGGGCTAAGTTAGGGCCTAGAGGGACAATATAATGCCCCCTAGGATGCATAGGACGGATTTGGGGAGGAATATAGTTGGCCAGTGAGGGGACTAGGGGGCTTGAGGGACCATTTGAGTGTTATAGTGAGGGCCTGCGGAGGGACCATAGAGATGTCTTTTGTGGGGCCCTAAAAGGGATTTTTGGGGACCCCGGTTCCAAAGGGGGGAAAGCAAGAATGCAAGCATAAAAGTGCCCTAGAGTGGGAAAAAAAGATGGCCTTTGTCAAAAGGCCCCAGAAATGGCCTAGATGGCCGACCCCTTTAAAAAGGGCCCATATAAAGGCCCCAGAGAGGGCTTTTTAAAAAAGACCATAATGATGACCATAGAGAGGCTTAGAGAGGGCTTTAAAGGGGGATTATAGACCCCTAAGACAACCAAGAGGCCGCCAAGAACAGCCCTATGAGGGCCCAAGATAGGCATTGATACAGGGACCATAGGGACTGCCATATTGAGGGACTAGAGAGACCTAAAAGAGGGCCTTTTTTAGGTCAGTAGGTGATCGGGGGAGACAGCCCCTATTGGGCCCTAGAGGCGTTTAAGTGAGGTCCCTAAATAACGTCCTTTAAAGAAGCCATTTTGGTCTAGGAGGTCAAAGAGAGGCCATAGTGATGCCCTAGAGGGGCCCAAAATAGCACCTGATATGGTCATTTCTGAGGTCCTAAAGAGGGCTTAGGGGACCATAGGACGGATGTGAGAGGCCTGATGGACCTATAGACGGCCTTGTGAGGGTTAGAAGGGCTAGGATTGAGACAAAAGAAGGCCATAGTGACAGCCTAGAGGGGACTAGATAGGACCATAGAGATGGCCATAGTGAGGGTAGAGGACCTAGAGGGGACCAGATTGGGCATGTGAGGGCTAGGGCGGGACTAGAGAGGAAAAATAGAATGGAAAAGGGGGCTAGTGCAGGTTAGGAGCACTATAGATACAGCCATAGTAAGGGCTTGAAGGGCTTAGAGGAGACCACACGAAGCAGTAGTGAGTCTAGAGAGGACCTAGCTGGGCCAAAGACACAGCCATAGTGAGGGCCCTAGACGGGCCCAAAATGGTACCATAGGATTGGCTATGTGGGGCAAAAGGAGGGCGAGGTTGGGCAATAGAGACGGTCAAGTGAGGGCTAAAAAAAGGACCATAGAGATGGCCATTTTGCAGACCCAGAGAGGGCCTACAGAGGAAATATAGATTGGCCATAGTTAGAGCCTAGAGAGGGCCTAGATGGGACCATCACATGGATATAGTGAGGGCTAGAAGAGCCGAGATGGGACCATAGAGATGGCCATGTAAGGGCCTAGATGGGACAATAGAGAAGGTTCATAGTGAGGGCCTAGAGATGGACATAGAGTGGACAATAGATCCAGCCATAGTGAGGTGCCTAGAGAGGGCCTAGATGGGACCATAGACAAAAGGCCATATTGAAGGCCTAGAGAGGGCTAGAAAGGACCATAGAAACGGCCATTGTTAGTGCTTAGATTGGCATAGAGAAGATTCATAGAGATGACATTAGAGAGTTGCATAGAGACGGCCTATGGAGGACCTTAGAGACGGCCATAGTTAGGGCCTAGAGTGGGCCCTAGAGAGGGACCATAGAGATGGTCATTGTAAGGGCTATCAGAGGGCCTACAGAGGACTATAATGAGGGGACTATAAACCAAACAGAGGCCGACCTAGAGAGGGGGCTAGAAAGGTCCTAGAGAGGGACAAAAAGAGACAGCCCTAGTGGGGGCTCTTAGAGACGGTATAGAGAGGACCATAGGGACACCCATAGCAAGGGCATAGAGAGGTCTTGAAAAAAGGGCCTAGAGAGGTCAGAGAGAGGACCATAGAGAAAGCCATAGTGTGGGCCTAGAGACGGCTATAGAGGACCATAGAAATTGCCATAGTGAGGGCCTAGAGGGGTTCTAGATAGGACCATTAGAGAGGACCTAAATCGGACCATAGATTTGAACATAGAGAGGGCCTAGAGAGTATTTAGAGAGGACTAAGGAGACAGCATAGTGAAGGCCTAGAGTGGTCCTAGAGAGGACCCATAGAGACAGTCATAGTGAGCGTCTATAGGTGGCCTAGAGAGGAGCATAGTGATGGCCATAGTGATGGCAAGAAGCGGACCTCGTGAACACAATAGATATGGTTCATACGAGGCCTAGAGTGCACCATAGAGACAGCCATAGAGATGCCTAGATAGGACTATATAGACGGCCATTAATTAGGGCCTAGAAGGGCTTACATGGGAACATAGAGAGGGCCATACTGTGGGGCCTAGATAGGGGCATAGAGAGCCATAGAGATGGCCATAGTTGAGGGCCTTGAAGGCTGACATTGGACATAGGATGGTCATAGTGAGGGCATAGAGAGGGCTGAGATGGGCTGTAGAGAAGTCATAGTAAGGGCCTAGAAGGGCTTAGAAAGGACCATAGAAACGGCCCATAGTGAGGGCTCTAGAGAGGCCCTAGATGGGACTAGAGATGGCCATATGGAGGCCTTGAGAGGGACTGACAGAAAAATAGATGGTCATATTGAGAGCCTAGATAGGACCTAGAGAAGACTATAAAAGATGGTCATAGTGAGGCCTTAGAGAAGGCCCAGGAAGGATCATTGTGAGAGACACAGTGAGGGCCTATAGAGGACCTAGTGGAGGACCATATAGACTGCCCAGAGTTCGAGCATATTGATGGCCTAGAGAGGACCATAGAGATGGCCATAGAGAGGTCCAAGAGAGGGCCTAGATGGGGCCATAGAGACAGCCATAGTGCGGGCCTAAGAAGGCCTAGAGAGGACAACAGAGACAGCCCTAGTTGAGAGCCTAGAGATGGGATAGAGGAGGACCATAGTGACCACCACTTTGAGGGCCTAGAGAGGACCTTGAAAGCGCCTAGAGAGGTCATAGAGAGGACTATAGAGAAAGCCATAGTGAGGGCATAGACACAGCCTATAGACAACAACACAGAGATGGCCATAGTGAGGGGGGTAGAGACGGCTTTGAGATTACCATAGAGAAGTCCCACAGGTGACTTAGAAAGGACCATAGAGACGGCCATAGTGAGGACCTGAGGGAGCCTTGAGAGCACCATAGAGATGGTCATACTGAGGGCCTAGAGAGGGCCTAGAGTGGGCCATAGAGACAGCCATAAGAGAGGGCCTAGATAGGACCATTATAGATGGCCATAATGAGTGTCTAGAAGGGCTAGATGGTACCATAGAGACAGCCATGTGACGGCCCCAGAGTTGGTCAAGAGAGGACCATAGAAACTTCCATAGTGAGGGCCTAGAGGGGCCTAGAGACCACCATAGAGACGGCCATTACTAAGGGCCTGGAACAAAACTAGAGAGGACCATAGAGACAGCAATAATGACGTTATAGAGAGCACCTAGATGGGCCATAGAGATGATCATAGTGATGGGCCTAGATAGGGCCTTGAGAGGAGCATAGGGAATGGCGATATTGATGCCCTAGCGAGGGCCTAGAGAGGATCATAGAAATGACTTAGAAAGGGCCTAGAGATGTCCTAGAGAGGCCCTATAGAGGACCATAGAGACAGTCGTAGTGAGAGCTTAGAGGCACGGCCAAGAGAGGGACCATAGGGGACAGCCAAATGAGGGCCTTGAGAGGGCATACAGAGTACCTAGTGAGGTCCTAGAGAAGACCATAGGACAGTCCATTTGAGGACCTAGGCACAGTCAATTTGAGGAGCATGAGGACTGCCATAGTGAGGGCACTGGTGGACCAAAGAGACTGCTATAGTTAGAGCCTAGAGTGGGCTAAAGAGGACCATAATGACGACATAGGAGAGTCTTTTTGGGTCCCTTTGGGGCCAGAGCCATCATAGAGAGAACCAGAGAGACAGCCATAGTGAGGGCCTAGAATAGCCTATAGACATCCATAGAGATGTCCATGGGAGGGTTTTAGAGAGGGCCTACCAAGTACCCTAGATTGAACCATAGAGGGGGGCTTAGAGAGGCCTTTGAGAGGAACCCTAGAGGGGGGTTTTGAGGGTAGGGATTTGAGTGGGATAGAGAGGTCCTTGAGAGGCCAATAAAGATGGCAAAAGTGAGGCCTTGAGAGGGCCTACCAAGGGCGATAGATATGACCATAGAGAGGGGGTAGAGAGGACCAATTTAGGAAACCACAGAGACAGCCATAATGGGGTGCCTACAAAGGTTCCTACCAAAAATTTAAAATAGGAGATGGGCCCTAGTGGGGGCCTAGAGGGGGGCTAGTAGAGGGACCCTACAGAAATCCATAGAGAGGCCTAGTGGGACCTAGAAAGGATTATAGAGAAGCCATAGTGAAAAGGGGCCTTGAAAGGTCGTGTAGTGAGGACCATACAGACAGACTTTGTAAGGGCTAATTAGGGGCCCTTGAGACCACATAAAAGGGTGAAAAAAGAGAGAGCCTAGAGATGGCAGAGTCAGGACCATTAGAGACAGCCATAGTGTTGCCCATAGAGCAAAATATAGACGGCAATTGTGTGGTCCTAGAGAGGACCTAAGTGGGGAAACCCTAGAGATGGAGATAGTGAGGGGCCTAGAAGGGCTGAATGGGATCATAGAGAAGGCAAAATATTGGGGCATAGACGGGGCTAGAAAGAGGACAATATAGAGGCCATAGTGAGCGTCAGAAAGGGCCTTGATGGGACCATAAGAGATGGCCATAGTGGGGGCCTAAAGGCCTTTTCAGCCATAGAGACAGCCAATTTTGGCCTAGAGAGGGCCTAGAGACGACCATAAAATGACAATAAAGAGCGCCAGAGATGGCCTAGGGGACTATAGGACAGCCTAGTGGGGCCCAAGAGAGGGCCTAGAGAGGACCATAGAGACAGCCATAGTGAGGGCCAGAGAGGGCCTACAGGACCATGTTATTTCCATAGAGAGGGCCTAGACAACCTAGATAGGCCATAGAGCAGCCTATTGAGTTCCTAGAAAGGTCCTAGTGAGGAAAGATATGACCAAGTTCAGTGCTAGGATAAAGGCCAAAAAGGGACATAGAAAAAAGACAAAAAGAGGTTTTTAGGAGGCCTAGGGATACCATCAAGACACCATAGTGAGAGCCTAGGGGGGGACTTAAGACGGCAATAGTGAGGGTCTAATGAGGGCCTAGAGGGGACCATAGAGTGGCCATAGTGAAGGGCCCAAAGGGGGGGCCAAGGGAGGCCATTGAGACGGCCATAGTGAGGGCTTAAGGGCCAAGAGGGACTATAGAGACTGTCAGAGTGCAGCTAGAGGGGGCCTAGAGAAGACCAAGAGAGTCCAATTTGTGCCTGAACGGACCAGAAAGGGCCTAGAGAGGAATAGTGAGGACCATAGAGGCAACCCTGTGAGGGCAGGGACGATATGAGAGGACCATAGAGACGGCCATTTTGGGCCTAAAGAGGCCTTGAAAGGCCTGGAGGTCGTAGAGAAACTATAGAGGGAAGCCTAGTTAGCGTGAAGAGACGGCCTATAGGGCCTAGAGATGGTATATTGAGGTCCTAAGGTGGCCTAGAGAGGACCATAGAGAAGCCATGGTGGGGCCGATGATCCTAAAGAAGACCATAGAGATGGCCATATTGAAGCCTAGAAAGGACGTAGAGAGGACCAAAGAGACAGCAATAGTAAAAGGGGTAGAGAGGTACTAGAGAAGACAATAGAGACAGCCTATTGATGTCCAGAGATGGCCTAGAGAGTACCATAGAGACGGCCATAGAGAAGGCCTACAGGTGACCTAGAGAAGACCATAGAGACGGCCATACTGAGGACCTAGAGGAGCCTAGAGAGCACCATAGAGATGGCCATATGTGGGCCTAGAGAGGGATTAGAGTGGATATGGAGATGGCCACAGAGAAGCCTAGATAGGATCATATGACGGCCATAATGAGGGCCTAGAAGGGCCTAGATGGGACCATAGTGACAGCCATAGTAAAGGGCCAGGGACTGCTATTGAGACCATAGGGACGGCCATAGTGAAGGCGTGAAAGGGCAATACAGAGAGCCTAGAGACGTCCTAGAGAGGACCATAGAGACAGCCATAGTGAGGGCCTAGAGCTGGCCTATGAGGATCATAGAGATGGTCATAATGAGGCAAAGAGTCGGCCTAGAGAAGATCATAGAGACGACCATAGAGAAGGCCTATAGAGGGTCTAGATATGTCCTAAGAGGACGCCATAGACACCGTAGTGAGGCCTAAGGAGGGCCTAGTGATGACCTTATGACAGCCATATTGAGGCCTAGAGAGGGCCTAGAGAGGACTATAGAGGTTTCCAATACTGAGGCCTAGGGAAAGGCCTAGTGAGAACATTCGAGATGGCCATAGTGAGGGCCTAGAGAGGACTAAAAGAGGAACATGATGACCATAGACAGGGTCTAGACAGGGCCCTAGAGAGGGCCTAGAGATGGTGAGAAAATGACCTAGAGACAGCCACAGTGAGGGCAGAGACACAGCCTATAGAGGACCATAGAAATGGCCATTGTGAGGGGCTAGAGGGGCCTAGAGAGGAACATAGAGACGATCATAGAGAAGGCCTAGAGAGGACCTAGGGAGGACCATAGAGACAGCCAAAATGATGCCTAGATAGGTCCGAAGAGGACTATAGAGACAGCTATAGTGAGTCTTAGAGATGGCCTGGATTGGACCATAGAGATGGCCATAGTGAGAGCCTACAGGTGCCTAGAGAGTACCATAGATTGGGGGGAAAGGAGGTCCTAGATAGGCCTAGAGAGCACCATAGCGACGGCCTTATCCAGGGCCTGATAAGGCCTAAGAGGACCATAAGACGGCCATATGGGTCAGTGATACCAGATGGGACCATAGAGACGGCCATAAGAGAGCCAGAAGTGCCGAGAATAACCATAAGAATGGCCATAGAGAGAGCATAGAGAGGGCCGAGAGAGGACCATATAACAGCCCTAGTGAAGTCTGAGACAGCCTAGAGAGGACCATATGATGGCCTAATGAGGTCCTAGATAGGGAAAAGTGAGGGCCTAGAGATTCCTAGAGAGGACCAAGAGACAGTATAGTAAGGGCCTAGAGCCCTCGAGAGGACTATAGATATGGCCATAGTGAGTACTAATAGGATCTAAGAGGACCATAGAGACGGATTTTGAGGGCCTAGAGAGGGCCTAGAGACATCCTAGAGTGGACCATAGAGATAGCCATATTGAAGCAAAGAAGGGCCTAAGGCCATAGAGACAACCAAGATAGGGCTAGAGAGGACCTAGAGAGGCCTAGAGAGGTCATAGAAGGACCATACAACAGCCATATGACGACCGGAGGGTGCCCAGAAGGACCAAAAAAAGGGGGGGTGGGGTAAAAGGGGGGTAGGGGTGGTTGGGGTGGGGGGGGTAGGGGGGGGAATTGGGGGAACCTTAAAAGGCCAAAAGGGGCCCAGAAAGGGCCATAGGGGGCCCCCTAGAGGGTGGGGCCTAGAGAGGGGCCCAGAGAAACCAGAGACCCAAATTTCCCCCAAAAAACCCCAAAGGTTTGGGGGGGGCCTGGGAGAAAGGTCCCCCCT
>JAJTUV010004567.1:0-18290 GCA_021653895.1 Mastomys natalensis
CATGTTATGGAGCTAGGATTTTTTCTAAAACACTCTGATTATCTAACCCTGCCCAGAAGATCTCCACACCCCATTGTTCATTATAATGTTTTCTTTCCATTTTATTCCTGAAGATGCCAAGACAGCCTCCTGGTGGGTTACCTTGGCAACCTCTTGTGTCATGTTTTAGATTGTCCCAGGCTGCAGTTTTATTTCAATTTGCATGCACTCAGTCAGCTAACTGTAAATTAAGAAGGTCTATTGTAAAATCAATCTTTTTGTGTGTGTGCAGAATAAAAACAGATAATTAAAATGACATCAGTACAATCCATTTACATCTGGTATTACACAATAGGATTTTGGTTATTCTTACCAACAGTCATAGTATTTTTCACATGCTGACTCTGAAATGCTAGATGTTAAAATATATAGAAGATATGGAATAATATGCAGTTTGACTGCTTCATCCCATCTTAAAAATACTACATTGCTTCATCATTTGTGAGTGCCAACCATACAAGACTTTCTCAGTAGGACTTCTGACATACCAACTGATGCAAGTAGGCAGCAATTCAGTGTTACTTAATTACAGCAAGCTATAATTTTGAAACTGCATTCAAACCAACTTTGAAAAAATATATTTTAATACTTCAGATACAGAGACTTATCTTCTTAGATATATGTTTAGAAAGAGTTGCTAATATGATTTTGTTTTACATAAGCTTAAGATATTTTAATGCCTTTATGTGGAAAAGACTTTAGAATTTGTATTAGTCTTCACATACTGATTCTCTGTCATTTGATTTAAAGCAAGGGTCTAGAAAGCCTGTACTGTGAGCAGAACTGTATGTAAAGCTAAAGACTGACATGGGAATGAAAGGTGAGCTTGGAGAGTCCAGTTATCAAGAACTCGAGTAAGGCTGACATATTCATTTTTTCTTCAAGAAAATAGCTACACACATTTTCCAGTCTTTGAAGTATTTTCTGATTCTCTGTCGATCTTGTTTTATCTGCGAGCACTTACAGAATTCTGAGGAGGTTATTTTGCTGTCGATTAATGAATTTCTTCTGTTTGAGCCAAATTCACTGTTACCTTGAAATTAATACCCTCCTATTTTTAACAAAGACTTTTTTTCCCTGACGAATTTTGAGTTCCACCATGAGTTAAAGTCTATTTTCCTCTTTTATTCCTTGAGAACTCTGTTTGAACTTTGATTTATGCAGGAAAATGAAGTTGGTACTTTGATTTCTGGTTCCAGGCCATAGCTCAGCATTCAGAGAAACTGATCATGACTGCTCTGATTTCCAAAGTATGCCTTGACTCTCAGAATGTTAAGCCATTCTGGCAAAGCCCATCCAGTAAGCAAGTAGATGTCTAAATATCACTTATGAATCCTCCTCAGTGAGAATCAGTTTGTTTGGACATAAAACTTGCCATGGAAAATTGCATATGTAGTAAGGTTGGTAATAGGGCAACTTTTTTCCTTTAAATCTAAAGAGCAGTAAGTAGTTTGCTATCTTACATACTGACTTTTAAACAAACAAGCAAACAAACAAGCAAGCAAGCAATGAAATACATAGCAAGGAGACAGAAGGACTAGGGTCTAGATTGATTCATTATGACAGCCCCACTCAGGTTGTTCACAGTAGATAAAATTTTGAGATATAGATTGCTTAATCCAAGTGCTCCAGTGTTTTTAAACTTTTATTTTTCAGGACACCAATAGTTGATTTTTTGGGGTTAGTAGTTTCTTTTGCTTTCATGGCAAAGGTAGTTTTTCTTTTACCTCTCACTGTCTGCAGGGCTACTATCACCTACTGATTTTAGTAAGGGTAGCCAGCTCTGAGTGACTGGAGAAGCTGATTTCTCTGGTAACCAAGCATTTTGTGTGTTTTTTTGTTTTTGTTTTTGTTTTTTTTAATTTAAAATATTCAGAGAACTTTAGGAGGAGATGGATAGATGGATTTAGTTTATCTCTCCAATGTCCTGGAATATTACCAGTGGGTACTATCAAACATAAAGTTCATATGTTGTTTTTCAATCTTTCTATTTCATTTTTATAACTTTATAATGCCATGATTTACACATGTAAAATGCACACATTCAAGTACGATTTTTTTTAATTTTTCTTTTTAATTAATTATTTTATTTATTTACATTCCAAATGGTTCTCCCCATCGCCCTCTCAGAGTTCTACATTCCCTTCCCAACCCCTTTGCCTCTGAGTGGGTGCTTCCCCCTTGCTTCACCCCTCTCATCTCTCTTCCCTGGGACATCAGCTCCCTACAGGATTAGGCACATCCTCCTTCACTGAGGGCTGACAAGGCAATGCTTTGTTACATATGTAGCAGGATAGGGGACTGGGGAGCTTGGACCAGCCCAAGTCTGCTCTTGGTTGGTTGCTTAGTTTCTGGGAGCTTCCAGGGGTTCAGGTTAGTTGACTCCTGGGTCTTCCTATAGGGCTGCCATCCCCTTCAGCTCCTTCAATCCTTCTTCTAACTTTTCCATAGGGGTCATCCACCTCGGTCCAGTACTTGGCTATAAGTATCTGCATCTGTCTCAGTCAGCTGTTGGTACAGAGGTCAGCCATGCTAGGCTTCTGTCTGCAAGCACAACATGGCATCAGTATTAGTGTCAGGGTTTGGTGCTCACTCATGGGATGAATCTCAAGTTGGGCTGGACATTGGATGGCTTTTCCTTCAGTTTCTACTCCTTTGTTTTAGACAGGAACAATTCTAGGTCAGAAATTTTGAAGGTGAGTTGGTGACCCCATCTCTCCATTGGAGGCCTTGTCTAAGTACTGGAGGTGGTCTCTTCAGGTTTCATCTCCCCACTGTTGGGCATTTCAGCCAAGGTCACCCCCATTGAGTCCTGGGAGCCCTCACATCCCAGGTCTCTAGGACTTTCTATTGGTTCCCTCACTCCAGAAGCTGCGTATGTGTCAACTTACCTAAGTTTTGACATGTAACTATAGTCATCACCACACATAGAAATCCTCATCATAATCACAATGATGTGTATACCTGCCATTTTCACACCCTTGCTATCATTTTCTCCCAGCAGCATCACAGATCTGCTTTCTCCCACATTAGATAAGTGTGTGTGTGTGTGTGTGATCACACAACATGTGGTTTGTTCTTAATCTTGTGTACACAGTTTATTTACTCATATACCTGTTGAGAGATGGTTGATCATTTCTAATTTTAGCTGTTACAAACAAAACTGAGTTATGAGTAATCATGAACAGTTTTGGTCATGCTTTCTTTTTCTTATAGAAATACCCAGATGGAGAATGACTGGGTTACATGGCAGTTGCCTGTGTGGTGTTTCTGAGACAGCGATGAATCCCTTTACAAAGTGTGTATACTACTTTATTCTCTCTGGAACCTCCTCTGAAAGATCTTTGATCATTTACAACTTTAGCACATGCAGAGATCTTTCCATCTTTTCATCTGCATGTCTCTAGTGCATATTTACTGGTGTCATATTGTACCACATTATACCTTCTTTAGCAAATTATATAGTGTTAGTTCATTTCTGTTACTACTAAAAATTATTGCTATAAGTGTTCTTTATATATATATGCAACAATAAAGCAACAAGTCACCAAAATGTCTTGGGAAGGACATGAAGTATATTGACACAGGACTAAACCCTAGTAAGAAAGAGTGAATACATCAGTCTTACTCACAGCCTTATACAATATGTAGTCTTTTCCATGAATAGGTTGGCACAGGACAACAGGTCTAAGTTCTAAGGGTGACTATTACATGCTATGAGGTCCTCTGATAGACTCAGGAATTTGGACTGTGTAGGACTGGGGTGCAGATGAATCCAGAATTTAACTAGCTGCACTCCTATAAGTCAGGGGCAGGACCAGAAGAGAGGTTGCAGCAGTCCCCAAAGAAAAGCTAGAGCTAAGCCTTTGACTCAGGGCACTAGCTCCAGCTTGGTGCCTCATTTAGCCATGATTACTTATGTCTTGCTCTCTCCCTAGACAGGCTGGCTTGGGGGGTTGTGCGTGTTTCCAGTCCTTTTCTTGCTCTTGAATATGCTAAGTTGTACTTTAAATATTATTCAATTGAAATAATATTGCTTGTAAACATGTTTGTTAAATAGAACAAATTAAAAGTTTAGCCACTTTACAAATATTTAAATGATAATATTACAAAAAGCTATACTAATAACATAGTAAGCAGTTTTTAAATATAGCCTATCAAATGATAAACATTTTAAGCACTCAATAAACTAGCAAGGATTTATTGTATACGAATAACTTAAGCATGTTAAATTCATAGTAGCAAACTCAGCATCTTAGGAAGGAATAACTTCAGGTTTTGGAGGATAGGAGCCAGAACACTGTTCATTTTAACAAGCCTTGGTCCCTCCTAACTGTTTCATTTGTCTCAGAGACCCTATTGAACACCTTCATGTAATCTGGACACCAATCAGACACCTAAGTCCATTCCAGCTTGAAGGTCTTCCCTGTCTTGATTGGGGAATAAAATATACCAGTGACAGAGTCCTCATTCCATTGAAACTTATCTTAAATAATTAGTATTATGAGACAAATCTTTGGCAGTTTAAATCATTTAAATACTTGTAAAAATGGCTAAACTTTTAATTTCTTCTATTTAACAATATCTGAAATACAAAAGTGTTTTTTAAAGAAAAAATGCAGACTTGTAAAAATAAATGGTATTAGTCATTTTATATTAAAATTTAGGTCATTGTTAATTAATATTTCTTAAATTAAATGTATAATCTGCGTTAATTCTATTACAATATGTTTCTCTGGTATTTCCAAAATTAATATTCTTGAACTTCTTAATTTTCTCCATCCCCTCATGTCTCTCTTCTGTCCTTTATTTTTCCCATGTCTATGTGTGTGTTGTTTGAGATGTGTATTTGGATGGTTACACATATGTGAATGCACATGAGTATGCTAGTGTGTATGCATGTACATGTGTGAAGGTCCTAAACTGATTCTGTGAATCTTCCTTGACTACTCTCCCACCTATTGTTTGAGACAATGTCTCAACCAGAGCTGACAGGCAGGAATAGTATCATTAGCGAGCCTGCTCTGGGTATCCACAGTCTCTGTGTAATGAGGCTGGAATTATAAGTGGCTCACCATGCCCATCCAGCTTTTGTGTGAATGCTGGAGATCTGAAAAGTGGTCCCTTTGCTTGTGCAGCAAGAGCTATAACCACTGAGCAATCCACAGCCCTGCTTCTAACTCTGTCTAAGATAGTGTAACAGGATATTTGGGTGGTAGAGTTTCAACTATGAAAACCAAAAAGATACTTGTGACAGTACATTCCTCCTCACTGAGATCTATATTAATCATATACACATAGAAAGGAGATGGTGAAGATCACTTTTCAATTCTTAGCTTATTTATTACTGAGGAAAAATAGAGGAGTAACTAAAGACTTGATGGAGATGCTGAAACTTTTGGATATGATTTCTTTGGTTCAGCTTATCGTATTTTCACACTCTCCCCAAGAAGGAAGGTTTACTTTATAAAAGAGAATATTCATCGAAATAAAGTTGGAGTTGATCAGCATAGGTGGACTGAAGGTGGGGAAAGAGACTGTTGTCTTTTTGTGTCAGTTTGAAGCTTTGTTTTATATAAGCTCACATTTAAATTAATAAAATAATGTTTTGTGACAAAATCCTGGTAATCTATAAGTGTGATTTTATTTTCTGGACAGAGAAGGAACTGGCAGAAACATTTTCATAAATAAGAACATTAAAGAAACTAACTTCATTGTGACCTACTTACATCACAATAATGCCTTTGATTCTTTTATGAAAATGTGATCCTTGACAAAATGAAAAAAATACTTCTTAGTATTAGTGTTCTTGCTGTTTTGCTTGTTTGTTTGTTTTGTCTTTTGTTTGTTTTGTTTGTTTTGTTTTTTGAAACAGGGTTTCTCTGTGGTATAGTCCTGGCTGTCCTGGAACTCACTCTATAGACCAGGCTGGCCTCGAACTCAGAAATCTGCCTGCTTCTGCCTCCCAACTGCTGGGATTAAAGGTGTGTGCCACCACTGCTAGCGTGTCCTTGCTTTTTATTTAAGTGTTATAACTCCTTGAACTGACCATACATAGGTAATCATTGGCCCTTAAATTAATTTAATTGCCAAAATAACTTGGTTGAGGCAAAAGAAACTGAAAACTCTGGATTTGACTATAACAATGATTTTTGAAAAATATAAACTTATCTGATTCATTGGTTCTAACTATTGCTTCCAGAAACACAGGAAGATGTTTCAGCTTCCATAATTATTTTTTCTCAACTAACTTAGGATTAATTACAAAATAAATTTTCTTTTACAGGGTTACCTCAAATTTATGACTCTCCTGCTTCAGCATCTGTGCTGTGGACTTCTAAGGGCATGGCTTCTGGAAACTTTTAAATCATCCAGACTGACTGTAATTGTGAGATAGATTACAGAAATGACAGTATCTTCTGATTCTTTTTTATGAAATAGTTTTATGGGAAAAGAAAATAATAGATTATTCTGATGCTGGTATTCATAATGAAGTCCAGCTATGGATTTAACAACAAAGGGAATATTTCTAGTTGTAGTTTAACAATAGCCAGGTTCCCTGTGGGATCATTTTTAGGTCATCCAATGTGGTAGCAAATATTGGAATTACTTGTCCTCAGTTGGTAGAACTGCTTGAGAAGGATAATAAAGGGTGGACAATGGAAGGAGGTGTGTTATTGTGGGTGGACTTTGAGGTTTCCAAAGTCCATTTCATTCTAGATGCTCTCTCTTCCTCTCCTCTCTCTCTCTCTCTCTCTCTCTTCTTTCTCTCTCTCTCTCTCTCTCTCTCTCTCTCTCTCTCTCTCTCAGTCTCTCTCTCTCAGTCTCTCTCTCTCAGTCTCTCTCTCTCTGCCTACCTCCCCTCTTCCTCCCTCCCCTCTATCTCCGTCTTTCCCTCTTCCCTATCCTCCCTCCCTCCATCCTCCCTTGCTCCCTTCCTTCTTCCCTCCCTCCCTCCCTCCTCCCTTCTCTGCCTCTCCTTCCCTTCCCTCTCATGCTATGTATGTGTGTATGTCTGACTCTGCCTTAGGCTTGTGGATCAGATGTAAGCTCTCAGCTATTGCTCTATTGATTCAACATTATGCCTGCCTGCTGCCACATGACCTGTCCCAATGATCATGAACTTTAACCTTTTGAAACTCAAAGCAAGTGTCCAAAAAAACCTCTTGTCTTCTAACAGTTTTCTTTTTTACTGTAATAAAATGTAACTAAAACATCCAAACATCAGTGCACTCGAGGCTATGGATGACATGAATTTGAAGTCTAAGACATCCTACTAGCTTCAAATGTGGGTAAAGTTCCTACTTGAATTGTGCCTCAGCAGTAGAACCAATTTTGCTTTCTTTGGCATTGTAACTTTCACTCATCTGAAGAAGATAAACATGGAGCTATGAAAGACAAATACTAAATTCCAGAGGAGTGATGTGTATGTTGGAAGGCACTAAAAATGTCAAAATGGTTTTTATGGCCTCATAAACACAAAGTCTTGGCAAAGGCCTCTTATTTACTAGTAGCAAAATTATGCATCACTATACTAAGTACTGTGAATGGCCTGAATTTGTAGAACATGGGATAAAAACAATACCTGATTATGCAGATAGCAGGGTGAAATCCATACTTGTTCTCCTAGCCCTGTGATTTTCTACAAAGGCCTCAAGTTTCTTTCTCAGCTTTGGTTTATTTGCTCAACTGAAGAAAAAGCCTCAGTGTATGAACAGTGCTAGAGATCTGTAATTCATTTATCTGCTCAGGAAAAAAACAAAAACAAAAACAAAAACCAAAAAGGATCAACATAAAAACACAGCAAACCAAAACAAATCTTACCCAGCTCTTTTCCCGTCCTTCGAATCTTTCTTCAAAGAATGGTTCCAAGGCCAGTTTTCCTCTACAAATATGTGAACACTAGACTCTGGCATATCTTCGTGCAACTATGGGTCATCTTTAATTTCAAAGATAAACTATTTCCTAATAAATTCAAATAAAATTGGAATATTTTTCTATATTTTATCTAATTTTTTTATTGATCTCACCATTACCATATGTTTTCACATTATAAAGTGCTGGTTTATAAGAAAATAAACTTTTTTTTTTTTTTTTTTTTTTTTTTTTAAGAAACGTTAAATGAAGTGGAAACTTATGGTTTCTTTAGAAAGTCAGTTGTGATGCATGAAGTTTTACTGGGGCAAATATGTGATGGAATGTTTTCCTGAATTCTAGACAGGTGAAAAGATATTTTGCTAAAGTAAGCACATGAAAGAACACATGATACAGGATTCTTTCCTAGCAATGTGCATATATTGGTTCACCTTACGTTGTGTAGCTGAGCTCCATTTGTTGTGACTCCATAGAGAGAAACACATGAAAAACTTATGGTGGTGTTCTGTGGCTTCTTGCCACTTCTGCAGTCTTGGGTCAATTGGCAGAGTGATGTCAGCTGAGATAGACTCAAGTGAGAGTTTTGCTAAGACAGACTCATGATGGTGAGGAAAGACCCATGGAGGACATGTGATGTTTGAAGGAAGTATAAATATGACTCAATGACAGTGATAGGAGCTTTATAGCTAGCTTTGCAGCACATTATTGGTATCGAATCTTCACTGATTTTCATGTACTTGAGACATACAGGCAGAGAACTTCTCTTGGCATCCCTGTTGGACCTAGCTGCTCCTGCTGACTCATGCCTATTTGTTGGATGCCTGGCTGTTTCTGCTGGGTTGAAACACCACTGCTTATTCGTTTTTGCAGCACTGACACTGCTAAGCTAAACCGATGGTATGTTCATGAAGTATTTGTGAGTGGATCTAGATGTTGCTGCTGAATTCTGTGAGCTGAACTGCTGTTTTCCTTACAATATAGATTGGATTTACTCCAAAGAACAATTTCTAAATTGGTTCAGTTCCCTGTGTCCTAACAGCCTTTCTTTTCCACTACCTGTGGTGGATGGTGGGATAGAAGTGAGGTTAAAGCTTTTAAGAACCTATATTAAAAGTAGGTCTTTGAAAAATCAAAGCAACAGTTAAATATTCTTATTTTAATAAAAGTGCTTTTATGGAAATACAGGCAGATATGGAGTTTTTTAAACTTTCCTATGTTCATCTTGTCTAGTGAAATCAAACTTGTAATTCTACAAACTCAAAGGATGTTCATAGGAAGTTCCTTCTTCCCTTTATAAGTTCCCAAGGAACAGTTCCTGTCAGCATGTGCCTCTTCACAATGGCAGCAGTATCTGGTTTGTTGTCTGCAGACAGGATGAATCCCCAGGTGAGGGAGTCCTTGAATGGCCCATCCTTCAGACTCTGCTCCATTTTTTGTCCCTATTCTTCCTTTGGACAGGAACATTTCTGGGTTAAAAACTTTGAGATAGGTTTATGGCCCCATCCCATTACCAGGGGCTGTGCCTATCTACTGGAGGTAGTCTCTACAGGTTCTATCTCCCCTTCTGTGCTAAAATCATCCCTGTTGGATCCTGGGAACATCATATTTCTCTGACATCTGAGACCCTCCAGTGGGTATCCCCAGTTACTCATCCCTGACCTGCTGCATATTTTTATTTGATTTCCTGACCCTTTGTACCTCTCCCCTGTTCCCTCCAGTACCTGATACCCTTTTTTCCCTCTCCTTCCTTTCTTCTTCCCAGGTCCCCCCTCCATCCACCTCTGTCAATCATCCTGTTTCCCTCTCAATGCAGGAATGAAGCATCCACACCCTCATCTTCCTTCCTCCTAAGCTCCATATGGACAAACCAGATTTTTTTAAAAAAAACTAAAGTACTAAGAAAACAAACATTCACACACACACACACACACACATACACACACACACACATCCCAAAACCCATTAAACAAACAGACAGACAGACAGACAGACAGACAGCTACAAATTTGGAACCCATAATATACAATCAAATGACCATTGAGGGAAAAAGAATCCCAAAGATTCATGAGATTAATAAATAAATCTACAAAACACCATTGAGTTCATTTCATGTTGGCTATTGACTTGTAGACATGGAGTGTTTCTTGAGTGTGGTTTGGATATCCAGTGAGACTCCAGTAGAAAAAAATGGAGTTCTCCCTTGTGACTTTTATGAGCAATTATCATTTGGAGATAGTTGCTTGTTTAGATATGGGAGATCATGTCGACTTCTCCCATTCAGCTCTGGAAGCCCATCTGACTTGAGCCTGTGTAAGCCCTATGCATGTTTCCATATTCTCTGTGAGTTCATATGTACATTAGTCACGTGGAGTGTAAAGATTCTTACTATTTCTAAGATAACTGATTGTGTGAACTATGTTCCCTAATCAATACATTTTGATAAACACATCATAGAACAATCGCTCCACTTTTCTGGTAATTTTTCAAAGTTTCTATAGATTAAGATACTTTATCTAATCATGAAATTCCTTTTTACATATATTACAATTTCATTATCATAATAAAATATACATAACTTTTAGACTGGGTTAAAAAAAGTAATGCCTTCTAGTTTCTCAGAAAACTTGAAATAGTTCTACCTGAAGACCCAGCTATACCTCTCCTGGGCATATACTCAAAAGACGTTCTACCATACCACAAGGACAGGTGTTCCACTATGTTCATAGCAGCTTTATTTATAATAGCCAGAAACAGGAAGCAACCCAGATATCCCTCAACCAAAGAATGGATACAGAAAATGTGGTTGATTTACACAATGGAATACTATTCAGCTATTAAAACAAAGGACATCATGAATTTTGCGTACAATGGATGGAACTAGAAAATACCATCCTGAATGAGGTAACCCAGACCCAAAATGACATGCATGGTATGTACTCATGGATATTATCTGTAAAGTACAGAATACCCATGATATACCTCAAAGACACAAAAAAGTTAAACAAGAAAGAAGGCTCAAGAGAGGATGCTTGAATATCACTTAGAAGCAGGTACAAAATAGTCACAGTAGGCAGACTAAGGCAGGAAACCGGATGAGGAGTAGATGGAGAGACAGGAGACCCAGAGGGCCAGGAGAATGAATGGAAATATGCAGATGCTGGGGATTGGGTGGGAAGAATCTCTAGGATATCCCAGAGATCTAGGAATCCCAGGAGTCAATGTGGGTGCCCTAAACTGAGATGCCTAACACGTACATGTAACCTGAGGAGGCCACCTCCTGTAACAAGGCAGGAACCTCAGTGGAAGAAAAATGACACCAACCCACCCACAAAACTTTTGACCCCAAATTTTTCCAGTCTAAAAGAAATGTAGGAACAAAGATGGAGCAGAGACTGAAGGAATGGCCAATCAAAAACAGGCATAACTTGAGACCCATCCCATGTGCAAGCACCAATCCCTGACACTATCAATGATATTCCTTTATGTTTGCAGAGAGCAGCCTAGCATAACTATCCTCTACCAGCAACTGACTGAAACAGATGCAGACAAATACCCATGGCCAAACATTGGATGGAGGTCAGGGACTCTTATAAAAGAGTTTGAGGAAGGATTGAAGGTCTTAAAGGGTATGGGAATTCTACCAACAGAGTCAACTAAACCAGGATCCCTGGGATCTCTCAGAGAATGAGCCATATCCTGGGACATATGTAGCAGATGTGAAATTTAGTCTCCATGAGAGTCCACAAACACTAGAGCGGAGAACTCTCTTTAGAGCCTGTCTATGGTATTTGTTTCCCAGTAGGGATGATTTGTCTGTCCTCAGTGGGAGTGGATGTGCCTAATTTGGCAGAGACTTGATGCATCAGGGTGGAGGAGAGGAGAAGGGGAGGGGAGATGGGGAGGAACTATATGGGGGGGACTGTGATGGGGACAGTGTTTGAGATGTAAAAAATAAATTAGAAATTTGATGCCTACTAATTTAACCAATCATGTGACAGAATCCAAACACATAAATGACAATGGACATTGCTGTGAAAGACAAGTGTGAGAGGTAGCCCATGGTTTTGTCAGGATGCTCTTCTGTGTGATATTTAACAATATGGCATCATTTGGACTATTAGAGGAAAACATGGGTCATTATTTAAAAAGTACCTGGAGATTCATCCATATCAGGTTCTAAAACTGACATTAATATGCACTATGAAATAAATCTCTCCCATTTGTCATTATGTATCTAGATATATTTGATATGATACATTAGAATACCAGACTGAAATTTTGGATTTAAACAGGTAATTAGGTGACCCAGAAATATATATATTTAAGTATAGGATGGTGCTTGGGCCACCCTTAAATAAACAGTTTAAGCATGTTAAGCATCTATACACTTTAAACACTAATTACCATTATATATTTAAGGTATAACTGAAAATGTTTTATTCTTCAAGCAGATCAAGATTCCAGAGTTAATTTCGATTATTTTCAATAATGCTCTTCTTTTATTTCATTATTAAATAAATAATAATCATAAAATAATAATTAAATAATCATAAAATTTTATGATTATTATGAAAGAAAGAATGATATTCTTCCTAGTATAAGTCAACAACTTGAATGTACCTTTTGTTTGTATCACTAATTTCATGAAACAAAGAAGGGAAAATAACTAGCCCATAAAGAAATGTGGACTTCTGCACAGACACCAGGGTAAAAGCCATTATTGTTTTCCCTGACCTGTGTTTACAATTTTTTCCAACATGTAGAAATAAATGATAAACATTAATTCACAGACACCTTTTCTTTGTTATACCCTAGAACCTTTCAAAGCATTGCAGTGTGCTAAATTCTACAAACACCTCAAGTTTCAGTCTCAGCGTCCATTTATTTGTAAAGTCATGTTTATAACTCTCAAGAAAGTTACCGTGAATGTGAAACTAATTAAAGTACTTAGCATTTTTTCTAATATGTGCCAATCATCTAAAACATTAATTAGCAGCTAACTTTTCTTTACTCTATCTAGAACTTTCAAAGTATTATAGTGTTCTAAATTCTCATCCTGCTTTTAGTTTGCTTCTTGATCCAAGCCCTAGATCCATGAATCAAACTGTGGGGCGGTGGCTGTGGGAAGCAGCTGGGTGCCTGGTTGAGCAAGCCTTGAACCCCGGACCTTTACCAGGACGGCAGGTGTTCGGCGCTGCCCCCAGGCCCTGGTTATTTTCATTCAGCTTCGGCCCTCCACAGGCTCTCCCAAAGAGAGGTCTATCAGTCACGAGGAACAGTGCCTCAGGCCCTCCCACATGTAGATGAGGCATCTCTAAGCTCTCTGACCAAGCCAATAGGCATTATCTGCCAGACCCTAACCCACATGCAGATGAGGTCTCTCCAAGCTCTCTGACCAAGCCAATAAGCGTTATCTGCTGTCAGACCCTAACCCACCCTGAAACTGTATATAAAGGCTCTATTCGGGAGAAGTAAAGGTGTGTGTGTTCGAGAATCATCTTGGTGTCCTGGAGTCTTTGTCTCAAGAGCTGTAACACCGCTTCCTTGCCTGCTAGCCGGCTTCTATCGGCCCAGCCCGGGGCTCAGCGTGGAGAGATAGGTGCAGCGCCTGGGAGGAACCGAGCTGTGACAGCGGAGACTCGAGCAGAGGCTGCAGCGGAGGCAGGCAATCTCTCCTCCCTGCTTGCACCTGCACCCTTTTGGCCCAGACCTCTCACACCAGGCTGGGCTGAAGACTAACAGACAGCGGAGACGTGGGTAGAGGACCCTCCCTGCTCTCACTCTGTCCTCAGCCGGGAGATCATCGTGGGACACCCTCCAGAACCGGGGACCCCCACATCAAACTTGACAATAAAGAGTGTGTGTGCCTGTGTTTGTTTCTGTGCTTGTGTGTTTGTGTGTCTGTGTGTGTGCCTGTGTATGTGTCTGTGTATATCTGTGTGTGTCTGTGTGTTTGTGTATATCTGTGTGTGTCTCTGTGTTTGTGTATATCTGTGTGTGTCTCTGTGTTTGTGTGTGTGTGTGTATCTGTATATGTATGTCTGTGCGTGTTTATGTAGACACAGAAACATATCCAGAGATGCAAAGAAAGTGGGAAGAGTAAGTGGAGTTTTTATGGATGACATATTAGAATCGCTAAGGGTTTCTCTTAAATCCAAAGAATTAACTTATTAAAGAAGTTTGGATATTCTACATGAATGCTTACTTAGATGTTTGTAGCTCTTAATTCAAGGTCAAGATAGATCACCCATCAGATATCAGATCTCAAGTCATTTATTTAACAATTTTGAAAATTCCTAAAACACACAATACCTAAGATGCAACGCATAAACCTCATGAAACTCAAGAAGAAGGAGGAAGACCAAAGTGAGGATGCTTTTGTCCTTTTTAGAACGAGTATCAAAAGATTCAACCAGAGCTCCCAGGATCTAAACCTCCAGCCTGAGAACAGACAGGGGCAAGCTGTCCTCTGAGAGGCTCTAACCAGCAGCTGACTCAGACAGATACAGATATCCAGAGCCAAACAGTGGATGGAGCTTGAGGACTCTTATAGAAGAATAGGCGGAAGGATTGTGGGCTCTAAGGAGATAGGAACTGCACAGGAAGATCAACAGAGTAAACCAACCTGAACCCTTGGAGCTCTCAGAGACTGAATCACCAACCGTGGAGCATAACCTAGTCTACACAGATCTACCTCCATGGGCTGGACCTAGGCCTCCCTGCACATATGTTGTAAATGTGCAGCTTGGTTTTCATACAGGTCTCAAACATCTGGAGTGGGGGCTATCCCAAAAACATGCAGCCTGTATATGGAGTATGGTCTTCTAGCTGGGTGCCTCATCTGGCCTCAATGGGAGAGGAAGCACCTAGCCTCTCAGAGACTTAAAGTGGCAGGGTGGGGAATACAGGAGGAGGGGGTACTCAGAAAACAAGAGATGGGGAAGGATTGTGGGAGGGGTGTGACTGGGATGGGTTATAAAGTGAATAAGCAAAAAAATAAAATTAAAAAAAGGAAAAAAAATCTCAAATAATAAAAATATTATTTTAAAACACACACACACACACACACACAAAGAAAATTCCTTTGTTAATAATAAAGCTGTGAGCTAGACATGATAGTCAAATAATTGTTTTTAACCAATGGATCCTAAAGTTTCAATGTGAGACCTGTCTTCTACAGTAGTTAACTGTTTAGCAGGTTATGTAAGAGAAACAGTGCTGTGTAACCTTGTACACTTTACTTAACCAGACATTTTCTTCAAAATGGTCAGGCAATTGTACCTGTCACATTTTTGTAAACTCAACTCATATAAGGCTTCAAAGAACTTTCATAGACAGAAAGGTGATTACTGAGCCATGCCTTACATTTCTACTCTATCCTAGTGCATTGTATTTCTTAGCTCTCAATCAAGAAACTGTCTATGTCCTCATTTATGTTGAAAGTCTTGGCAGTGCTGCCTCCAGGTATACCTGACTGTATCTTGTCCTGCTAGGAAAATTTAAACAAAAAGAGTAGTCATTGCTTATTATGGGGTAAAATAATCAGTGTGTTCTCAAGTGTCAGTTTTCACAAATGTTGAGATTCTTTTAATATGGAGTGAAAGAGAGACTGGTTAGCTCAAGAATATTTGCTCATTAGATACATCTCAATAAACCAACCCTCTCAACTCAACTCTAACCCAGAAAGTTATCTTTTAATAAAAAATGCATAAAATAGAAAATAGTTTTCTTTCTAAATATACAAGCATACATTCTTGCTATTTTTCAGAACATTAGATAATAGTTTCAAATAAAAAGAAGGGGGTGTATTTGTGAGCTAAAAATAAAGAACTCAGAATAAGCAATTATTGAAGCTGTTTTCTTTCTGGCCAGAAACAGCTGCAGGGTTAGAGGCTGTGCTAAGTCATTCAACATCTCTGAAATATACTAAATCATCACAGGCAAATCTTCTTTTAAAACAAGTCACTTTAAGTTGCTGGAGGGGTATATGCCCAGTATACTGTGCTTGTTCATATTCATAAAACCAAGACTTTATAAAAAAGGTCATCACTGCTTTAAAAAGATGTTTATGAGTAGATCCAACTTATATCTATAACACATATTAATAGGCATGAGACAGCTTTAAGTAGATGTTTAAAATCTTCACCATATTATAGATGTTTAGAGTTTTAAAATGTTATGAGAAAATATTATGTTCCAATAAAAATACCCAAAACATTATTTTATGGATAAAAACTCATCTAGAAACACTTCATAAGACATCACCTTGATGAAGCAGTGATATTTAAGCATAGCTGTAATAACTCCAGACATTCTGTAAGTTATGTCAGCTAAGTATGTACATGTATATCTTAAACTATGTTCTGCTAAGAAAGTAAAATATCTATTGAGAGTACATTACAGTATCCTTAAACACAAAAGAGCATAAGGAGTAGTGGGAACTAGTAAGAAAAATGACACCATCCAGCATATTTATGAGGGAGGTTGCTGTGGTTCCACTGCTTTTTCCAAAGACATGGGGAAACTGCGAAGAAGTCAAATCCTCCTTCTGTTCGACATCTGCAACCCTGAGCAAGAGATAGAGAGATAATGATTCTGATTTTCTGGACAGGGGTAAACCACAAATCAAAGATATGAAATTAAACACAGGTGTACATGGTGTACAGGGTGGCTCTTCCTTAGAGAAGAAACTGCTGTAATATTACATTTAAAAGTTGAGGTTCAATATATTTCCCTGTGCTAAGATATGAAGGATAAAATGAAAAGGGCAAACAAGCATCATGATCCTTACGTATTAGTATTTGGAGAAACTTATTTTTGTACTTTTCTTGTTTTAAATGGGATTTATCAAGGAATAAAATGAAAATTCTTAGCTAATCATTTGGTGCCCACTCCTACACTTTCTTTTAAACAATGTTTTTATTAATTATTTGAGAATTTAATACAATATGTTTGTCTTAGTTAGGAATTTATTTCTGTAAAGAGACACCAAGACCAAGACCATTCTCGTAAAAGAAAACATTTAATTGAGGCTGGCTTAATGTTTCAGAGGTTTAGTCCATTATCATCATGTTGAGAAGCATGGCAGCATCCAGGCAGACTTGGTGCAGGAGAAGGAGCTGAGAGTTCTACACTATGATCCACAAGCAACAGAAAAAGACTAGTCACACTGTGGTTTGACTGTATACAGCCTCAAATCCTGCTCTATATTGGCATACTTCCTCCACACCTACTCTAACAAGGCCATAACTCCTAATAGTGCCACTGCCTATGGGCCAAGCATTCAAACACAGGAATCTAATGCGGTATTCTTATTTAAACCACCACAATAATTTTAAGATATTTACTATCCTCTCTGACATGGGCCAAGTTAACTTCAGGCAGGAATCTAAATCTTAGGCTAGAGAAAGGAAGTAGGCTTCAGACATGAAAATGACTTTGGGCTAGGACAGGGAATTAGGTTTAGATATTTTGGTTATCCTGATAAGCCCTTAGAAACAGTGATCATGACTTAGCTGGTCTGCTCCTATGGAAATACCTGATCCTGAGATATCCTAGAGGAGCCACTGCACTCAGAGCATCAGAGCAGAAGAGGAGCCACTGCACTCAGAGCATCAGAGCAGAAGAGGAGCCACTGCACTCAGAGCAGAGGTCTGGTCCTTCTGGCTGGGGAAGACACCGAGCTGGACTGCTTCCCTGGAGACACCTTACCCTGAGCCATTCTAGAGGAGCCACTGCACTGAGAGCAGTGAACACCTAGTTGGTCTGTTTCGGTGGAGACATCTCATCCTGAACCATCCTAGAGGAGCTGCTGCACTCAGGGCAGCAGGATTTCAGGATCCCCGAGGTGGCCTGAGCACGAGGAGTTCTTCCACCCAGGAGCTTAGGATCACAGGAACACAGAGACATCTGGAATCTGAGGAGTTCTGACAAAAGCAAGATAACTGGAAAGACAGACTCCAGTCAGACACAGGGAGCACAGGTAACACTATAGTAAACTACATGGCAAAAGGCAAGTGCAAGAACACAATTAACAGAAACCAAAGTTACCTGGCATCATCAGAACCCAGTTCTCCCATCATACCAAGCCCTGGACACCCCATCACACAGGAAAAACAGTATTCAGAATTAAAATCACTTCTCATGATGATGATAGAGGATTTTAAGAAGGACATAAATAACTCCCTTAAAGAAACACAGGAGAACATAGGTAAACAGGTAGAAGCCCTTAAAAAGGAAACACAAAAATCCCTTAAAGAATTGTAAGAAAACACAACCAAACAGGTGAAGGAATTGAAGAAAACCATCCAGGATCTAAAAATGGAAATAGAAACAACAAAGAAATCTCAAAGGGAGACTACTCTGGAGATAGAAAA
>JAJTUV010004568.1:0-18397 GCA_021653895.1 Mastomys natalensis
TTTTGCCTATGTTTGTTTTCTGCTACACCAGAAAATTTTATTAATGACCAGAGACCGGCTGAATCTGGCCCTTTGAAAGTCTGGTCAGCGATGAATCGCTAGGTAAAAGCACTTGCTGCATAGACCTGACAACCTGAGTTCTATCCCTAGATCCCACAGTGGAAGCAGAAAACCAGCTCTCAGAAGTTGTCGGCTGCCAGGTGTGGTGGCACATGGCTTTAATCCCATCAATCAGGAGGCTACAGCAGGCAGATCTCTGAATTCAAGGGCAGCCTGGTCTACATAGAGAGTTCCAGCCAGCCAAGGCTATACAGTGAGACATCTCAAAAAGAATTTTTAAAAAAGATTTATTTATTTAATTTATGAGTACACTGCAGCTGTCTTCAGATGCATCAAAAGAGGGCATGGATCCATCACAGATGGTTGTGAGCCACCGTGTGAGTGCTAGGAATTGAACTCAGGACCTCTGGAAGAGCAGTTAATGCTCTTAAACCGCTGAACCAGCTCTCCAGCCCAAGAAAATTTTTTTAATAAAAAAAGATAAAAGTTTTCATCTGAACTCCACACATGCACAAATACTTGGCCTTTAGGGAGCGGCACTATTAGGAGGTGTGGCCTCATTTGAGGAAGTGTGTCTCTTGTGGAGGCGGGCTTTGAGGTCTTAGAAGCTCAAATCTGGCCAGGGTGTTTCTGTCACTACTTCTGCCTGTGGATCAAACGTAGAACTCTAAGCTCTTCTCCAGCGCCACGTCTGCCTGCACGCAGCCATGCTTCAAGCCATGGTGACAACGGACTAAACCTCTGAAACTAATGCAGACCCACTGCCATGGTGTCTCTTCACAGCAATAGAAACGCGAACTCAGGCATTTGCCTCACCATTTATAGCTTTTGATGGGCTTAGGTGTGTGGTGTGGTATATATATGTATACATGTACATGTACCTGTGTGTACGTCTGCATGCGTGTGAAGACCAAAGGTCAACGTCTATCTCACTCATTCTATAAGTTTTTAATTTTTTTTTTTTTTTAGGTTTTTTTTTTTTTTTCAGTTTTTTTGGAGGGTTTTGGTTTTTTTGTTGTTTGGGGGGGTTTTGTTTTGGTTTTTTTGTCGTTTTGTTTTTTGAGACAGGGTCTTACTGTGTGTCTCTGGCTGTCCTGGAACTCACTATAACCAGCTGGCTTTGAACCAAAGACATCTGCCTGCCTCTGCCTCCTGAGTGCTAAGGTTAAAGGAGTGTGCCACTATGCCCTGCTTACTTTTGCTTCTTTTTCTTCGTGTTTTTTTCTATTTTTGACATTATAATATAATTATTTCCCTCTTCCTCCAAACCCTTCCATACTCCTCCTGGCTCTTTTTCTTTTTTTTTTTTTTTTTTTTTCTTCTTTTTTTGGTTTTTCGAGACAGGGTTCTCTGTGTAGCCCGGGCTGTCCTGGAACTCTCTCTGTAGACCAGGCTGGCCTCGAACTCAGAAATCCGCCTGCCTCTGCCTCCCAAGTGCTGGGATTAAAGGCGTGCGCCACCACCCGCCCGGCCTGGCTCTTTTTCAAATTCATGGCTTTTTTTCTTTAGCTGTTGTTACATGCAAATATATATATATATATATATATATATATATATATATTATATATATATTCCTAATTACAACCAGCTCAGTCTACATAATGAGCTGATCATTTGCTATTGGATACCAGTTTCTCAACCTCGGTCCTGCCAACTAGTTAGACTAACTAGCTGACAGTGAGCTACCTGGATTCTTCTGTCTTCCAGTACTCGTGCAATGTAAATGCTTTATTTACTGTGATGCATTATTAGAGAATAAAGGCAAAGAAAAAGACTCTCTTTGCATGTTCAGGACATGCATATGCAACTAGAAATCTAAATCAGGGGGCTAGAAAGATGGTGGCCCAGTGGTTAAGAGCACTTGCCTGTCTAGCAGGGGTTCTGTTCCCATCACTCAGATGAAGGCTTATGGACTATCTATACCTGTAGTTCCAGGATGTTTGACACCTGCTGGCTTCCCAGACCTGCCCATGGGCATACACAGTCAAACACACACATAAAAATAAAAATAAATATTTTTAAACAAATAAATTAGGCATAAGTCATCTAGAGAGTTTTAAGACATATAAAAGAATTGTGTGGCCTAATAGAACTCAAACACTATGCAACTTTACAGAAGATACCTAAGTATCAATGGGATTCTTCTGTCCTGAAACACTGGAAACCGGTTTCCTATGTTTCCAGCAAAGATAACCCCTTATGATTTTTTTTAAAGGAGAATTTTGGGAAACCTCTAATGGATTTTTAGATGGTGGCTCTGCTGTACTTTAGAATTTACCCGGGAGTTTCAGAGACACCAGTAGAGCTAGTTCGTGCGCCTGCCATCATACCAGATTCTAAATGGCCGTTTGTCTTTCCCTTGAGAAAGGCTAGTGGTTAAGGTGATGGTTCCTGTACCTACTAGCTTTGGCCAAAGTCTTTCCTTCTACCCTTCTCAGGGTCTTTGCACGGCACACGGCCCAGAGTATACACCATCTTCCAGGGGCACTAGACAGTGGGACAACTTGAAAGGGGTTGAAACCAGGAATGCACCTCTGATAGAACCTGCTAGCTTGGCTGTAACTCATGTTTCATGCCTGCCAGCCATCCCATATTGCTAACAGAAGCACAGTTTGACTGTAGACACAAAAGAATAGTTTGACCCAGAGCAAGGTCAAGTTGATCATATATTCTAAGGATTATTATTATTACTATTATTATGTATTATTATTGGAAATTCCCCAACCGCAGCCTTCACTCAGAGCCAAGCAAGATAGAGGGCAGCTTGAACTGTTATGTCTAAACTACTGAGAAAACTTGGAAAAAAGCCCACTGCTTGGGTGACCCCTGGTCAAGGGACTGAGGTGCATATTTACGTTTCAAAGGGACCTGGCATACCCTGTCCCCAACCCTGAACTTTCCCCAGAGGCTCTTCCCTATAGAATCCAGATATTTTGGTCTCTTGCTCTCTTCTCTCTTCTCTTCCTGCTCCCTTTCTCGCTCCCCATTCCCAGCCCCAGCCCCACCGCCATGGTGACTTCCCTGGCCTCCGTCCTTGGGGCCAGTAAACTTGCCTAAAAGCAGCATCTCAATAATACCCTGTCCTCTAGCCCAGAGCTGGACTGCCCTTCCCCCACCCCAGAGGTTCTTCCCTATATAATCCCACTCCCCTCCTCTCTCTCTCTCTCTCTCTCTCTCTCTCTCTCTCTCTCTCTGTCTCTCTCTCTCTCCTTCCCTCCCTACTGTTCCTCTTGTCCCTTAGTTCCTGTACTTAGTTGCTGTACTTAGTTCCTCTCTCTCCTTCCCCTCCCCCTCTTCCCACGTGACTCAGGGTCGTGACTCTCCCAGATGTGTCTGCCTCTGGCTTTGCTCTCCCACACCAATAACATAAACTGTCTCCTCCACCATACCTAGGGGCAGCCATGTCCTTTCCTTTCCTTTTTTATTCCTTTTTTTCCCCCACTCAGTAATATCGAAGCTTTCCACAGACATTCTAATCAGCCAGTCAGCCTCGGAGAGTCTGTCTTGTAGCTGCAGAAATGGATGCCCGTTTCACAACAGTAACCAGTTCTCTTAACTCCCTGCCAGCCCTCCTCCCAGTTTCCAGCCCAGCTCCTTCAGCCGTGTATCTCCCAACCGTTCCCGCTGAGTTCCCCAACACGATGCTTAAACAGTCCCGTCTCCTGATGTTCCCAGTACCAACAGCTCCAAACCATAACAACTGCTTTAGCCTATCGCTCAGCGCAGCTTCTCCTGGCTCAACTGTCTCCTAACATATCTTCTCCACCAACTGCCTTCTCTTCTCACTCTGCTAGCCTAATCTCATTTCTCTGTCTCAGCTGGCCTTATATCCTATCCTGTTTCCTAGAAATCCAAGAGACAATCAACACTGACGGTCATAAGGTTGGCCTCGAACTCAGAAATCCGCCTGCCTCTGCCTCCCAAGGGCTGGGATTAAAGGCCTGTGCCACCATTGCCTTAACAACTAAGAATTCTTAAGGGCCCGCTGACTAGCAATGGGGGATCCTTTAAAGAGCCAGACACACAAGATAAATCACACTCCACGCAGATGTGGATGTTTTTTTCTGGGAACTTTGAATCAACGAAGGAAAAAAAGAATCTGCCAACCAAGTTCCGAGATGATTCCTGTATTAGTCAGGGTTTTTTTTTTTAGAAGGACAGACCTGAACTGGTAGAATGAATGAATGAATGAATGAATGAATATATGTAACAGGGTCCCTTAGCAGCGCTCCCCAGCCCCCAGTTCTTAACACAACTGACTTCATGATGGAAGTACCATTCAGCCTGTAAAACGCAGCACATATATAGCAACCACCTGCCAAACAGAAAACAAAGATCAAATCTGTTAGTATTCTGTCTAAACTCCACCTTCACAGTTATCTGACAACACCCAGGTAAGCTCCTCCCCACAGTTACCTGGCAATAGCCAGGTAGGCCTGCCCACTATAAAAGGGGCTGCTTGCCCCTCCCTCTCTCTCTCTCTCTCTTGCTCTCTTGCCCTCTTACCCTCATGATCTCTTGATCTCTTGCCTGTAGCTTCTCTCTCCCCCTCCCCACTTCCCCCTCTCTCCACGTGGTCATGGCTGGCCTCTACTCCTCTACCTCTCTGCTCTCTCTCTCTTCTCTCTTCCCCACCCCCCCATCTTCTCCCCCACCTTTGCCCTCTGTCCTAAATAAACCCCCCCTTCCCGTGGAACTGTCTGGTCTGCTGTGATCTGTTCCAAGCTACCCGCCGAAATCTAACAAAATCCATCAAAGTCCATAGTTTTGGGAAAGTCTCCAAATGTGCTAACCTTGTTTTGTGTCTTCTGTAGTTCTGCTTCTGGCTAACTGTTTTTATTAACTTTAGTATGTCAACCCAGGTGTCTGTGCTTAAAAATTCACCCTGAGAAAGACTGAGGGATACCCAGGGATCTTGAATACCCAGTGTAGTTGCTGGCCAGCTGATAAAAACTTATTTTTTTTTTTTCCTTTAGGATGAAAAGTTTATTTTGCCTTTAACCTAGAAGCAAAACTAGTGAAAATCAAAGTATAAAAATAAATACAATTCACATTAATAGACATTCCAGTCAAAGTAAAAATAACAATAAAAAATAAATAAAACTTCTTCAAAAGCACAAAACAGTGTCTGGCACTTTTCTGAGAGAAAACTGTGAACATTCAAATGTAAAACACACAAACTTTTACCATGAAATTAAAAATGCTCCAGTTTCTCGCCCTTAATCTAAAAGTAGTTGTAACTTTCCAAAATATAGTTCACTTTAGCTAATTCATATTAATATACACAAAGTTTTAGCTCCTCTTCCTTACTGAAGAGCCCACAATGACACAGTGGAGTCCTGAGTGTCTGGACGATAAAGCACAGGTTGTCATATTGAAAGGGAACACTGAGGTACCTTTCCTATGAGTAAAAAATGTGTAACCTGGACCTTTTTTGACTGTCTTCTTTTTCTCTTCAATGAATGATAAGTCTCAATAAAGGAAATCAAGTTTATACCCAGAGTGGGTATTTTGTAACTTCTGGCTGGGTATAAAAGTCAAATCTCAGATGGAAGAAAATCAGGAAAACAAACTTCATCTCCATATTCCTAAAAAGGTTATTAAGAATATATAGGCTACATCTTCAAAATACTACTATCTTTAAAATTCAAGTTATAAGGTTCAAATATACACAATCCCAGTGTTACGTAAAAAGCACAAAGCCCTTTTCGAAATTATTTGGTGACATTCTGTTTCATAAAATTCTGTTTTCTTGGTACATTGTTGGTTGATGCGTTTAATGTTAGTCATGAAAGCCATAAATCTGAGTACCTTTACTGCAGGGTTTAAACTAGACAGCATTACTATGCTATCTGAGATCCGGATTTCTTATTAAATAGCCCTTTATTCTCTCCTATGTAAAGCATGCTAGAAAAAGAAGACTTAAGAAACAAACAATATAGACTAACTAGAACTAGCCACATGCTCCCTGCTGCCCCATCACAGTGCATGCCCAAGTGCTGTGCTCATGAAAACTGTGCTAGCATCTCTAAACTTGCCACCTTCCAGGATAGTGTGTATAGTCTGATCTACGTATACCTAATAGTAACACACATAAAAGCTAACATTTCTGTAAAACAACTAGTTGTCTGCAGGAATGTGTTCTACCCCAAACCAAGATCCCCAGTCACTTCTTATTTGGGATTTAGCAAGGCAAGTGTTTCATCCTATGTAGCTACACTGCAAGTCAAAGGATATGGGATACTGGGTGTTTAAAATTAGAAAAACAGATATTTCTGCAATGATTTTCCTTTGAATAGAACAGTATCTAATTTATCAGATTCAGCAATCATGAATGAACTTTAGGTTTTAGGACAATTTAAAATTGGTAATATCTTTCCAATAATTTGTAAAAAAATAAGACTAAATGTCTTTTTATGTTTAAAAAAAGGGTAACTGTAGACTTCTGGATATATACAGTATGTTTATGTAGGCTAAGCTCAGAAATGAGGCAATTACTAAATGCTAATCATTTTTACCCAAACTAACATTATCGGGAAAATGAGGCAGGAATAGTCCAAGCTGACCAGATTATACAGGCCAATCTTCAGCCCTTGCTGTCCCTTGCCTGGATAACCGAGTCCAGGGCTAAGTCAGAAGCCCTGACTAGACTGGAATGTGGGTGGCGGCAGCCCTGCTCCCTGCTTCATCCCAGTGAGTGCTGTCTTCTTAAATTGTCGCAACATTTGGCCGCTTTCTTTGGATTTTTCCTACATATGCTCCCTTGTCTACTAAGTAGCCTATGAACTGGTGCATTCTGTCCTTGGTTTGGCTGAAGGACTCTTGTCTCTGAAGGGCTCTGCTTAAGCAGGAACTTTTTATTCGGCATTCCCATTTCAGCAACTTTCATGAACTTCTTCCTGTCAAGGGACTTCTGTGTTGCCACCGAAAGCGCCACTCGTGGACTTTTCATCTTATCCATTTGCCGGAGCAGTTTCTCTTTGCCGGCTTCTCGGTCATGATGGAGAATTGACATTCTCTCAGCTGCATCCATTACGAAAAAGATGTCATGAATACCATACAGGGCAGCTCGCAACTGAGCTAACACTCGTTCCTGAAGGGAAGCATCTTGGGCTGAGACAACACCTCTCTTCAGAGGGCTTCAGACTGAAAACTTCGAATGAATTCCATAGTGTCTTTTACAGTCTGTCGAAGTTGCTTCAGTTTATCTGTTTGCATAAGTTTACGAGTAAGAAACCCTTTTGCCACAGCAGTTATTTTATTAAATTTTGCTTGTATTTCTGGACTAAAAACCTGAGACCATTTAGCTTGGGCCCGTCCAAAAGGCCTTGTTACTGAGAGTTTGGTCACGCCACTGGTCAGTGATCCCCAGAGGTAGAACGGTGCTTCACTTGCAGAGCCAAAGCTGTATTGTAGGGCAGAATTTATGAAGCCAGAGTTGTTTGAAGTCTGCAGCGAGTCCACCTGGGACAGCACTGTTTCTAGCAAAACGGAATCGCTTCTTTTTCTCCACTCTCGATCCAGTGCACTGCTCAAGTCAGAGGCATCCGTTGTAACTGCCTTCTCCTTCAGCATCTGCTCCTGCTCTTCTATTTCCTTTTGCAGTTGCTCCTGCTCCCTCTCCTGCTCAGCTATGAGGAGTGATAACTGCTGGGCATGCTGTTCCTCTAGTCTCTTCCGCTAACATCTTGCTTTTCAGTAACTCCTGGCCTTCTTTGAGGCTAGTGTCGAGCATCTTATTCTTGTGAATGTACATGGATCCCTTAGGGTATCTTCTTTCTGGCAGACGTTCCCTCTCCTGCTCAGCTACGCCAGCTGTTATAATATAAGGACAATTTTCTTTTTGTAAACTATCAACATCTAAATCAAGTCTCCGCTTAACTTTTTCAAAACTGTTATCTACAAACTGTTCATTTCCACGGGGCACTGGCGGTGTATCCATCTGCTGTCTGGAACTCTGGGTTTGCATAAGGGAGATGGGTGTTTCACATCGTAAGATTTATTCAGTTCCATTTGTAAATTGCAGGAGTTTTTTTTGCTAACATACTGGCTGACTTGAGGTCACATTCATCTTCCAAGGTTTGACTTGACACACACTGACTGGTGGGTTGCAGTTCATGCAACTTGGGCATAGCCATACAAGTACTGTCCACTTTCTGGAATCCCCTGTCATCAGGTATGAAGGGACCCTCCATAGCAAATTGCTCAACAGTGACGTTATTGCCTAATTGATTTCCTAAAGCCTGATGCACCTGACTTGGCTTACCCACAACCATCTCTCTGGTGGTATCAGATGTGATTTTGGTAGCAGAAACATTGCTTGAACAAACCCCTGTCAAATCAGTTGGTGACTTTGGCACAATTTCAGATACATTTGTTGTTTCAGCAGCAGTTGCAGTGATTCTATCCATTGAAAACTTTATTTTTTAAAAAAAGATTTATTTGTTTATTTTATGTATATGAGTACACTGTAGCTGTCTTCAGACACACCAGAAGAGGGTGTTGGATCCCATTACAGATGGTTGTGAGCCAACTTGTGGTTGCTGGGAATTGAACTCAGGAACTCTGGGAGAGCAGTAAATGCTTTAAGCCACCGAGCCATCTCTCCAGCCCCTAAATAGGCTTTAATTGACTTGAAAAGTTAATGACTCTTTAATGTCTGTCTATGATGTTATTAATCATGTCCACATAGTAAATACCCCACAATATAGATATAATTTATATATTACATATTGTGTTTATAATATAGTTTATATATAATACACATATGTAATTTGTTAAATCATGTTATGTTGAAATAGTCAAAAGAGCTGTCTTGCATCTGAGAGGCTGAAAATCAGGTGGTTGTTTCGTCCATGAGGCTGCATGACCCAATATGGTACTGAAAGCCTGGGGGGTTCTTAGAGCCGATGCCCTCTGGCAATGATAGAAGCTTAAAATACTGGTTCTTATATTACCAAAGGAATCAACCATGTGACATCGAGAGACGTTACAGAGCATTCTCCATCTTGTATTCTGGCTGGGACCATTTCAGGTTTAACTAGATTTTTGACCTCCTTGATGGAGAATCTCATGGAAAAATTACTCAACTCTATTCTAGTAACCCAAGGTCAAGATGCCGTAGCTAACATAAATTCTGTTAAACTGCGTGCCTGTGCAGAACCATGTCCAGCTAACCGCTTATCTTGGCTTCTGTCGAACTGTTTGCTTGCAAAGCCTGCCCCCTGTGGCTGTCAAGCAATATGCCAGAATGTGATTTCTGCCTTCAAAAATACCAATGCGAAGCTCTGGACACTCAGAGCTATGCTTAGGTCCCAAGTACCTGAGTGTGGTCCCAGCTGGCTGAAATAAAGAAGTTCAGTTGGTTCTAAACTGTTTGAGCGGTCAGTTCTTGTGGACTCCCATAATAATGTGTTTCTATGGATGGGTTTGGAAAAATGTCTGTCTGGTTGGTTTGGTTTTGGTTTTGGTTTGTTTGACACAGGATTTCTCTTTGTAACCCAGGCTGTCCTGGAACTCCCTCTGTAGACAAAGCTGGCCTCAAACTCACAGGGATCTACCTGCCTCTGTCTCCCAATTGCTGTGATTAAAGGTGCAGTTCACCACCACCTGGCTGTCTTTTTTTTTTTTTTTTTTAATTGATGTCCGAATTACTAAAATACTTAGTGGGTTTCTTTTTGTTGTTGTTGTTTGTTTTTTAAAGATTTATTTGTCAGGCGGTGGTGGCGCACGCCTTTGATCCCAGCACTTGGGAGGCAGAGGCAGGCGGATTTCTGAGTTCAAGGCCAGCCTGGTCTACAGAGGGAGTTCCAGGGCAGCCAGGGCTACACAGAGAAACCCTGTCTCGAAAAGCCAAAAAAAAAAAAAAAAAAAAAGATTTATTAATTTATTTAATGTATATAAGTACATAGTAGCTACCTTCAGACACATCAGAAGAGGGCATCGGATCCCATTACAGATGGTTGTGAGCCACCATGTGGTTTCTGGGAATTGAACTCAGGACCTTGGAAGAACAGTCAGTGCTCTTAACCACTGAGCCATCTCTCCAGCCTCCTAGTGGGTTTCTTATTGGAAAAACAAAACAAAACAAAAAAAACAAAACAGAAACAAAGGAACAGAACCAGTTAAATAATGAGAAAAACTTAAGTGCTTGAAAATAGGACTCAGCAAAAATTCCAGCAATGTCAGCAGTGGAGACAGAGCCTTAGATTCATTTGATTATCTTTAACTGCCTTCAGAAGTTCCCTTAACTGCAGGGACATAAATGCCGGCCAGGCTGAGATCTCTTTTCCTTTCTTCTTCTTCTTCTCTTCTTCTTTTTTTTTAAAGTCTGAAAGGAATTTTTATGACTAGCTTGTATAACAGAGACATTTTACCTTTAAGCCTAGTCCAAAAAGAGAGAGAGAGAGAGAGAGAGAGAGAGAGAGAGAGACACTAAAGAAAAGAAAGGAAAAAGAAAACCTGCTCAAGGAAAACTAAAACTCAAAGGTCAGACAAGAGTGGGGAGTTCCTTTATACTTTGCTTTTAGTCGATAAACTCTAAAATTAGTTTAGCTTACCATCCAACTTAACTCACGTATAATTTTTTTAAGGAGCTTTTTACTATGTGTTACCAATCTTATCAGTTTGACTCTGTTGTTCACAGATGTCTTACATTTTAATTAAAGCAAACTAACAGGTGGTGAATTAAAAAAAAAAAAAAACAACTTCATTGACTAGAGTTTGATTAAGCATGCAAGGTAAACAAGATGGCTATGTCTAGCTCTCCCTGGTTTTTTATTTTTCCCAAAACATTTGCAAGGTCATGATTATCACACATAAAGGCAACTAGGGTACCCATGGAGTGGTTTATCTCTAAACATTTCCTTCTTAGGAAACTGTGTGAGTTCTTTCTTCTTCTTCTTCTTCTTCTTCTTCTTCTTCTTCTTCTTCTTCTTCTTCTTCTTCTTCTTCTTCATTTGTTCATTTCTCCCAAAAAGCCACCTGCCTCTGCTAGCTAAGGAATGTGTGTTTTGGGGGTCAGTTTTATGTGTTATTTTGGGGACTGACTTTCTCAGCTTTCACCCTGAGAAAGCTGCTCATACTGGGTCTCTAGTTACCCCACACATTTATGAAATCATGAGGGGTCTCAAGACACTGGGTGAACGGATCACTCACATGTGTCTTCCCAGGATAGCTAATTGGTTCCATCTGAGCTAGGAATGGAGCATGTTTGTTGGGTTTCCACATGAGGCTATTGCAGATCATGGGGTGTTCTTCTGACACCTCTACACTGGGGAGAAAGAACTAGTGCCTCTTGTCTTCAGCATCTTTATCACTGGATGCCCATAAAATCCCTAGGCTAACATCTTGGCAAGATCAGAAGAGAAACACAGAAATTAAGCATTTAAGAAGAAATTTCAGGAGATAAAGCCTAAATGATAAAAAAAAAAATTCAAAATATTCCAAAGCCAGCAAAATCAAAACAGAAACTGAAATGCCTTCAAGATTCCAAAAGCAAACAAAATACTGATAAAAGGCTAAACATCAGAATCCTGACTGCCTAAAAATCTGAAAGCAAGCAAGCAAACAAACAAAAAACTCTAATGTCTAGATCAAAATGCTTTCAAAGCAAATGAGAATCCAAATACTTTTAATCACATTGGGTAAGAATAAGACACTACCATAGTTTTTGAGCCAAAGTTAAATCAAGCTTTATTATCCATTGGTGAGGACCATGGATATTGGCTAGGTCCATACCCAGGATTCCCAGAGCATGCTATCAAATTATATTCATCAAGGGCTTATAAAGGAAAAACGTATCTACCTCCTAATGTGTTTATAAAAGAGAAAGAGAATATGTTCTGTGAAGGTGTGTGGTGATGTATGGGGTAAGGGGATGTCTCAGCAGGCCAATGCTGAGGCATCTCTTCCCCCTGTGGGACCAGTCACATACCAGTATAGTATAGAATAGAGTCTGTTCGGGGCAGGAGGGGAGTTAAGAGGGTAGTAGAGGTAGAGAAATGGAGAGAGAGTAGAGAAGTAGAGGCTGGCCATGACCATGTGGAGAGAGGGGGAAGGGAAGGAGGAAGGAGCGAGAGGACAGAGGGATCAAGAGAGCAAGAGTGCGAGAGAGCAACAGAGAGAGAGAGGAGGAGGCAAGCAGCCCCTTTTACAGTGGGCCAGGCCTACCTGGCTTTTGCCAGGTAACTGTAGGGGTAGAGTTTAGACAGAATGCTAACACCTCCTGCATACATGTGCTTGAGAGACCAAATCTTTGAACTTCAGACTCCATTTTAGAGAACTTGAACTCAAGTAAACTAACAGACTAGTACCTAGCATTAGTTTCCAACTGACTGCCCCCCCACAACAAAACCCCATCCTAGCTCCAGTTTCTAGCCTAACCCCAATAGACCAGCGTCTCCAGGTTAATTCCCCCCCCCCCGCCCCCCGCAACAATCCAGCGTTACCGGGTTAATTCCCAACAATCCCACCCTCTGCCTGACGACCACCAATGCAAACAGAAAAAGAAGTTAAGCTTATGGTTTGCCAAGGACAAGGAAATGGGCTGCTTGGCAGAAATATGACATTGGCCAAGGACAAGGAAGTAGGCTTCAGGCAGGAATCTGACATTAGGGTAGAACAAAGACATAATTTCAGGCAGGGATCTAAATCTTAGGCTAGAACAAAGAAGTAACTTCAGGCAGGAACCTAAATATTATGCTAGAACAAAGAAGTAATTTCAGACAGGAATCTAAATTTTAGGCTAGAACAAGGAGGTAGGCTTCAGACATAAAAATGACTTTGGGCTAGGATAGGGAAGTAGGCTCAGATATTTTGGTCATCATGATAAGCCCTTAGAAACAGCGATCATTGGCCGGGTGGTGGTGGCACACACCTTTAGTCCCAGCACTTGGGAGGCAGAGACAGGCGGGTTTCTGAGTTCGAGGCCAGCCTGGTCTACAGAGTGAGTTCCAGGACAGCCAAGACTATACAGAGAAACCTTGTCTCGAAAAACCAAAAAGAAAAAAGAAAAAGAAAAAAAGAAAGAAAGAAACAGTGATCATGGGAGTGTTCACAGAATTTTGTTTATTGCCTTACTTGTTCTTTGACTATTTGTGTTTATTGTCTTGCTTGTTCCTAGACTATTCACATCTATTTTATTGCTAGTCCCTCAACCTAGAACTGACCTTAATACATGCTTGTAATTAAAATGGTATAAAAGCAAAAAGGAGGAAGGAGGATGGGATAGGGGGTTCTAGGGAGGGAAAATGAGGAAAGGGGATGACATCTGAAATGTAAATAAGTAAAATGTCCAATAATAATAAAAGAAAAAAACAGGTTTATGGTTTGACTCTCAGCACCAGTTATGCTAAGGCCATAATAGCTTTCCAATTAGATGCTTGCCAGGCTAGAAATACTCACTCCCTGCTTGCTGCTTTCTATAAAGCCTTACTCTGATGGGTGTTGGGTGCTCCTCTCCACCAAAACCATCCTTCGTGTGGGTGGTGGGCTGAGGGGCCCAAGCTAGCTCGAATAAAGGCCCTGTTGTGAATTGCATCGGATTGGCTCCTGCTTGGTTTTAGGGTTCGCTAACACTTCCCTGGCATTACACAGATCAAGCACATCCTGTAGAGTTGGGACAACTAAGCTTGTTTACAGAAGGAAAAACACTTGGCCGGTTATCTTACATGAACAGCTCACAGCATTCCAGGGAGCTGTCCCGTTATTATGTATTTGTCCTTGCACAAGTAAGGCTTACAAGTTAAAGGAAATTTTGTTTTATAGATCTCTCAAGCACAGTAATTTTAGACATCACAATACCTTAAACCTTTGAAAGCAGACAAGAAAGGCATCTGTTAACTAGACTCCTTTTTGACCTTCTCAGACTAAACAAAATTAACTGTCAACCAAATAAAGAGAGTTCCAAGCCCCAAGCAAGAATTCACCAATTTCCACTGTGGGACCCTAAGGGCTTTTTCCAGCCCCACATCCTCCTTACAGCTTACCCCTCTGGCCTGGGATCAAGGCTAGGCCAAGTTCCATTCTCCACCCACAGGAACATTTGAGTAAAAAATTCTCAGAATGTACTGATAGTTACGTGACCCTCTGGAAATTCCCAGGTAGAGTTCAAATGCATGTCATGCTTGCTAGCCAACAGATTTAAAGGTCAAAATGCTTAGCCAATAAGTTTGAACTGTAACCTTGCTGATGTAACCTGTGCCCCTAAAAAGTATAAAAACTGCTTGTAATAGCCATTCAGCAGGGAGCGGGGAGGGGTTGCCTTCTAGTCACTCGCCTTGAGGGACGGATTGAGGGTCAAACCTGACAGGCTGGAAAACAAACCTCTTGCTTTTGCATCGATCTGCATCTCGGTGTCTCACTCAGGGGCGTCTCAAAGTAAGTACTACTGACTGAGGGACGGGGTCTTACACTAACTACTTAAGGAACCAGTGCTGGATGATAGTCAGCAAGGAAGGCTTGTACTGGTACCCGGTGCTAATACTGTTGATTCCTTCAATGAAAAGGTGGATTGTCCCACGTTGGGCAGCCATAACTGTCAATGTAAAAGCCACGGCTCTCATCTTAAAGGAAATAAAAAGATAGCTTATATTTTGGAAGCATTTTGAGTGGCCACAGTCCAGGAATATAGATTTAGGTTACTGCAAATTTCATGTTCCAATGGGGAAGCAATTTCATGAAGTTTTTTTTTTTTTTTTTTTTTTTTAGTAGCTTTACAGAAAGTCATAAAGCAAGGCAACTTTAAAATACATTGGTGGGCACCCTAGAGTGGCAGGTGCAATGAGGTGGGGGAGGGGCTATTGCATAAGCCCGAGATGCTGCCTGGTAACATTTCAAGCTCTCAGATTGGTGGCAGACTATTCTGCAAAGATGAGCAGCTTCTATGAGGTTTCAATTTGTTATCATGAGGTGTTAGTTCAGGCACAGTGTGGGGTAAGGCATGGCTTGTTCCAGACGGCTAAAACTATCCAAGATAAAGTCATTTGCCTCTGAACCCACAAAATTCCAATCTTTGAATTGGAATACTGGAATCCCAGTTGGTCCATCAATCTCTGTAGACATAGACTCCTTCCAGGAGTTCTCTTTGTTCACAGACAGACACTGTTCCAAGAATTTTTGTTCCCATACCATACTTCCAATCCCAACTATGGTTCATTTTTACTTTTCTGGTTTCTGTCATCACTCTTGGAGCCAGTAGCTTCAAATGAGAAAGAACATGTGACCTTTTGTTTTTCTAGACAAATATAGAATTCTACCTGCAAAGCTGATAATTTCACTCTTCTTTACAGATGAATAGTGTTATGCTCAAGTTGCAGGGACCACCGAGGAGCTAACTCTGATGCAAACACATAAGGGTCACTTATACAAGGTCTCAAGCAAAGACTCTCACCATCACTGTCTCAGCAGGTCGGAATGAGAGTCCTGTGTATGAGTGCAATGTATTTACTTAGCCACAGCAAGTTTGGGGAATTTCCCTATGGGTCAGCAAGTTAATATGTTAAAAACTGCATTTCTGGTGTAATCTGTAGGAACCAGACACGGGAGCAGAACCACCTGACCAACAGGATGGCTAGGTTATCTATTCTCTGCAAGACTCAGATTATCTGTATGTACCTTGACCCTGTTGTTGTAGCCTGACCGGGTGTTGCTAGGCAAGAGAGGTGGTTGATATAGGATGTTTGCTTAAATGGAATCTGTGGTTTTCCTCCTGGAATTGGAGTTGGTTGGGCTTTACAACATTTAAAAAGAGACACTTGGGGAAAAGGTTTGTCCAAGAGCATAAGGGTGAACTTCTCATGAGCATCTTACCAGCAGCCATATTTACTATTTTGGTGCCCTGCAAGTGGTGCCTGAAAGGATTACTAAGAAATTTTCCTAACCTTTAAAAAAAAAAAAAATATGTACAGTTTCTTTTTTGTGGTTTGTTTTTTTGTGTATATGTGAGAAGAGGAAACTCATGTGCTGTCATACACGTGTGGAGGTCAGAGAACATCTTACTGGAGTAGGTCTGTTTACTGTCAGTCCTGGGGAATCAAACTCAGGCTGTTAGTCTTGGACAGAAGTGGCTTTACCCTGCTGAGCCATCTTGCTGGCCCTTACCTCCTTTTGGAGCATTGTAGAATTATAGGCTAGCCCTGAAGGTGCCATGGGTAGGATTACAATCTGATAAAATAAAATCATGGTCCATGAAGGGCTGCTAATTCCTATTCTTTACTACAAATGAGGTTTATGGTGAGATTTCCAGAAAATTGCAGGTTTATATCTGCTTTGGTATGAGTCATTGCTATATTAACATTCTTACTTGAAATTCTTTATACCAAAAGTATATTGTCTCTTATGTTGGCAGCCGCTACAACAAAGTTTCATTTGGTTGGAATTCTTTTTTTTTTTTTTTTTTTCGAGACAGGGTTTCTCTGTGTAGCCCGGGCTGTCCTGGAACTCACTCTGTAGACCAGGCTGGCCTCGAACTCAGAAATCCGCCTGCCTCTGCCTCCCAAGTGCTGGGACTAAAGGCGTGCGCCACCACCGCCCGGCTTTGGTTGGAATTCTTGACACTCAGCCAGAAGAAGCATCTAGACTCCAAGAAAGAGGAGCTCCTTTTCCTTCCCTTTGCCCCATAATTCAACCTTTATTTTTAATTTCACTTACATGTATGTATTTTTATGAATCTATGGTGGTTTGAATAAGGATGGCCACCATAGGCTCATATATTTGAATGCTTAGTCCCCAGGGAGCAGCCCTATTTGAGAAGGATTAGAAGGATTTGAAGCTATGGCCTTGTTGTAGTGGGTGTGGCCTTGTTGGAAGAAGCAAGTCACTAGCGCTGGGCTTTGAGGTTTCAAAAGCCCATGCCAGGCACTCTCTCCTGTCTGCCACCATGTTCCCTACCATGATGGTAATGGACTATACTTCTGAAACTGAAGAAAGCCTGCAATTAGATGCTTTTTGAAAAATAAGAGTTGCCTTGTTTGTGTTGTCTCTTCACAGCAAAGAACAGTGACTAAGACATAATGTATGTCATTTGTGTATGGGTGCCCAATGAGGCCAGAAAATGGTTTTGGTCCCTTTGGATCTGGAGTTACAGGTGCCTGTAAATCTTCCCAGTGACTTTAAATCTTCCCAAGTGTGTGCTGGAGCAGAAGTCCAGGCCTCTGAAAGAGCTGGAAGTGCTCTCAACTGCTGAGCACCTCTCCAGACCCTTGTTGTATGTGTATCCTTCCTTAGTTGTGTTTGCTCCCTTAGTTTTAAGTTGTCAAAAGCCAAAGTTCTATTGCTTAACAGGGCTGGGTTGGGTACAGAACTCTACCTATTCAGGAATTGAAAGTGTCAACCTCCCTGGCCTAAAAGTGACATGAAAATGTTTGAGGAGCTTGAAGTCATAGGATCATCATGTGGAATCCTAGAAAGACAGACTTCATTACTCAAGACATCAGACCACATAGGAAATCAACCATTAGTAGGTCATCATGTGTCCAAATGTGAATACCCCAAATTTCAGGGTCTGCTTTCATCATGAGGAACCTCACAACCGCAATGCTAGAAAATCATTAAATACTAAGGCAGAATCTGGCATAGGTCTCATTTTGGTACATAAATCTTGAAGAACTGAGGGCCTATCATTCTAATTACAGACCAGTTGCCAAGTAATGTGATGGTTGGTATTGTCAAATCCACTGAACCGAGAGTCACCTAGGAGATAGGTGTCTCAGCATGCCAGTGAAGGGAGGCGTTGTCTTGGTTGTGTTAAGTGGCAAGTCTTGCTCACTGTAGATAGCACCATTTCTCTGATGGGATTTTGGACTGCAGAAGTAAAACATGTTTTTTCTCATTTGCCTTCACTTCTGTTTCAGTTAGGATTCCTATTATTGCAACATAACATCATGACCAAAAAGCAAGTCGGGGAGGAAAATGCTTATTTGGCTCACACTTCTACTTACGCTTGGTTCACCACCAAAGGAAATCAGTGACAGGAATTCAAGCACAGAAGGAACCTGGAGGCAGGAGCTGATACAGAGGCTATGGATGAATGCTGCCTGCTGGCTTGCTCTCATGCCTTGCTCAGCCTGCTTTCTTATAGAACCCAGGTCCACTAGCCCAGGGATGGCACCACCCACCACGGCTTCCGTCCTCCCCCCTTGATCACTAATTGAGAAAATGCCTTACAGCTAGATCTCATGAAAGAGGCATTTCATCGATCTCATGAAGGCATCTCCTCAACTGAGGCTCCTTCCTCTCTGGATGACTCTAGCCTGTGTCAAACTGACACAAAACCAGCCAGTACAACTTCCTGCCTTGACCGAGTGTACTCTTGAAGTGTAAGCTAGAATAAACTTCT
>JAJTUV010004569.1:0-17403 GCA_021653895.1 Mastomys natalensis
ACATGTACTAAAGTAAAAAAGAACCTAAAATATAGTCATAGAAAAGACATAAAATATACAAGTACAAATTCTAGAGATAAAATATACAATATGCTCAATGTGTAGAATGACAGTAAGAGCAAAATTAGATGCAACAGAAGAAAAGAAAGACCTGAATTTGAAATAATCTGTACAAAATAGAGGAAATCAAAATAAACCAACAGCTATATCAGCTCTGTAAAAGATACAAAGCTAATTAATAAGGATAGCATGATACTGGAAAGGAGAAAACACAAAGGTCACAAAATTTTTGTGGAACAGTATATCTTTTTTTAAATGCAATCAAGGACATTAACCCACAGAAGCTCAGGTAACCTCAAACAAAACACAACCACACCATAGAACCTAGAGTCATGTCACAAAACTAGGAAACTGATGTAAGAAAACAGAAAAAAAAAGTACCTGAAGATGTTGGGGTAGGCAAAGAGTTTTAGATAAGAACCACATGCAACAGCAACAACAAAAAGCAAGAGACTGAGTGCTGATCTCCCAGAAGATCAGAGTCTTGTTCCCAGCACCCACTCTGGGCATTTTATAACTAGCAGTAACTCTAGTTCCAGGTGAGTTAAGAAGATGCTGTCTTCTCTGCAGAAACCTGCATAAATTTGTGTGGGTATGTGCACAGAGCCACACAAAGACACTATTTTTTAAATGAAACATATATACTTAATAAGTAGGAGTCAGCTGTGGAAAACTATGAACTCTGTCATTTGTGATCATATGGATGAAAATGGGTAACACTGATAAATAAAATAATCCAAGTACAGAAAGACAAATATGTTTGATTTGTCATATAAATATTGTTGGTCATATATAATAGGAATAAAATAGGGTCATTAAAAGCTAGGAAATGTAGTTGAGGAACAGAAATTTTTTTTAATTTCTGACAAAGAAGTGATAAGTTATTTTTATTGTTTTCTATGATCTTTTCTGTGTTTTTTTTTTTATTCTTCTCTCATACAATATATCCAACTATAGTTTCTGCTCCATTCACTCCTCCCAGTCCCTGCCCCTTATTCCACATATTCACTCCTCTGTTTTCCTTCATAAAAGAGCAGGCATCCCAGGGATATAAACTGAACATGATATAACGAGATACAATAAAACTAGGCACAAACGTTCATATCAAGTCTAGATGAAGTAGGAAGGAAAGAGTCCCAAAATGACAAGTAAGCTAGGCACCAATCCATAAATATAGCAGAATATCATTGGGAATCATTTCATTGTTTTGTTTTCCTTTCTTTTTGCCAGTCTTGTTTAGTTTTATCCTAGGTGTCTAGGATATCAGGCCGCCAGTTCCTGATCACTTAGGCAGCATCAGGCATGGGCTCACTCTCTTGGCATGGGCCTCAAGTTAGAACAGTCATTGGTTGGCCATTCTCAAAAGTTCTTTACCACCATTACACCAGTGCATCTTGTAGGAAGGACAAATTGAAGGTAGAAGGATTTGTGGCTGAACTGGTGGTGTCCCAGCTCCACTACTGGAAGACTTGACTGGATACAGAAGATAGCTCATTATTTCCTATTACTAGGAGTTTTACCTAAAGTAAACTCCTTGGAGTTTCCAAGATATTAGGTTTCTAGGTTGCCCCTGAAATGCTCCCCAATTCCAGTTTTCTCTCCTAATACTCTGTCCCCTCCAACCCCCTCAGCTTGATTCCTCCTATTTTCATCCTATATGTCAACAGTTCATCTGTGAAATCTATTCTATTTCCCCTTCCCAGGCAGATTCCTGCATCTCTTCTTCATCTCTCCTTTTTACTTAATTCTCTGGTCTCTGGATTTTAACATGAGTATCCTTTACTTAACCGCTAATATCTACTTATAAGAAGTGAGTACATACCATGTTTGTCTTTCTGGGTCTAGATTACCTCACTCAGGATGATTTATTTCTAGTCCCATCATTTGCCTGCAAATTTCATGATCTCATTTTTAAAGCTGAGTAATATTCCATTGTGTAATGGTATCACATTTTCTTTATCTATTCTTCAGTTGAAGGACATCTAGATTGTTTTCAGTTTCTGATTATCATGAATAAAGCTGCTATGCATACAGGTGAGGAAGTGTTCTTGTGGTAGAATGGACCACCTTTTGAGTATATATACTCATGTAGAATATCTGGGTCTTAAGGTAGAGAGATTCCCAACTATCTAAGGAACCACCACACTGATTTCCAAAATGGCTGTACAAGTTTGTACTCCCACCAGCAGTGGATGAATGTTGCCCTTGGGCCACATCCTCACCAGCATGAGCTGTCACTTGTTTGTTTTGATCTTAGCCATTCTGGCAGGTATAAGATGGAATCTCAAAGTAATTTTGATTTAATTTTCCCTGATAACTAAGGATATTTAACATTTCTCCAAGTGTTTCTCAGCCATTTGAGATTCCTTTATTGAAAATTCTCTGTTTAGATCTGTACACCATTTTTTAATTTGGTTTGTTGATGTCTAGTTTCTTGAATTCTTTATATATTTTAGATATTAGCCTTCTGTGAGATAAAGAGTTGTTGAAAATCTTTTCCTTTTCTATAGGATTCCATTTTATCCTGTTGATGGTATTCTTTTGTCTTACAAAAGCTTCTCTGTTTCATGAGGTCCCATTGTTGATCTTAGTGGCTGAGCTCTGTTGGTGTTCTGTTTATGAAGTTATCTCCTGTGCCAATATGCTCAAGGCTATCTGCCGGGAGTCTCCCAACCTGGAGAGGGTAGTGGTGGGTGCACAGAGTAGGACTCTGGTGTGGCTATAAAGTCTGAGGGTCTCCAGACATTCTAGCTGTACTGAAATGCTGATGATAACTTCTAAAAAGTCCTAAAACCTTTCTTGCTCTTTCTAAGAGTAAAAGGCTTCTGGCTTAGGCAAGTAACACCTGTAACACCAAGTAACAGAGGGAAGGAGAAAAATTCTCTCAGTGGGGAAAAGCAAAATATTCTAATAAGGGAAAAATTCTTCTCTATTCTTTTTTCCTCAGTACTTATACATCTTTCAGAATACATGATCCATGTTACAAAATTCATCACAAGTTCACACAAAAAATCAAATCATAAATTGAAATAGAAGTTTACAACAGAGAATATTTACATGTATATCCATTAGGAATAACTATCTGGCTAAATGTCCATCATCTGTCACAGCTCCACAGGTTCATAGAAGGTTTAAAACCATAACTAAGTTATTAGTCAAATTTTGTATAGATAAGCCCAGTCAATATTTTATCTTCTGTCCTAGCACCTATAATAAATCATTAGTTCCCTTTTTAATGACCTTTTGTTGTTTTTTCCACCTCTTGGAATGTGCTCTGAGTTAGAGAAAATCTGGTTTAGTATCTAAGAGCAATTAACTGGTGACACTTGGGAGACTAGCAGAGTTCTCACTGCAGTATTGACTATCAGAAAAGGACTTAATAGCAGTCCCACTATAAAAGAGCTTAATAATCACTGATATAATTTTAGGAATTCTTATAGAATCATCATTAAGACTTAAGAAGTTATCTATTTGTCTATATAGCATCACTACTAGACGGTATATCTTCATAGATCTGCTCCAAAGGGTTGGACTTTTGCCTAGTAATTGTTATAAAAGTTTAATAATAACAGGAAAAGCATATTAACAGCAGGAATCTTTTCTAAAATGAATTCTCTTTCGGCCTTGCTTCATAAGAATGAACCTGCCACAGATTATATAATAATCTAAAGCAGGCCATCTCAGAAAGATCACCTGCTAGTTATTAGCTTGTCTCATTATGGCTCCTGACAGCTATCCCTCACTTTCTCATCTGTCAGGTTTAGTATATCAAGTTTTATGGTTAGGTATTTGATCCATTTTTCAGAGTGATAGATATGTATCTATTTGTGTTCTTCTACATGCAGACATGCAATTAGGTTAGTACCATTTGTTGAAGATAGTTTCTCTTTTTCTGTTGTATAATTTTGGCTTCTTTGTCAAAATCGAGTGTCCATAGGTATGCAAATTTATATCTGGGTCTTTAATTCAATTTTACTGATCAACCTGTCTGTTTTTAAGACAACGTCATGCAGTTTTTATTAATATCACTCTGCAGTACCATTTGAAATCGGGGATGATGATACTTTCAGAAGTTCTTTATTGTACAATATTGTTTTAGCTATCCTAGGATTTTTGCCTTTCTACATGAAATTGAGTATTGTTCTTTCAAAGTCTGTAAAGAATTGTGTTGGAATTTTGATGGGAATTGTGTTCAATCTGTAAATTGTTTTTGATAGGACAGCGATTTTTATTACTTTAATCGTATCAATCCATGAGTATGGGAGATCTTTCCCTCTTCTGATGTCTTCTTTAATTTCTATCTTCAAAGACTTGAAATTCTGTCATATAGGTCTTTCACTTCTGTGGTTATTTGAATATATTTGGCCCATGGAAAGTGGCACTATTAGGAGATGTGGCCTTGATGGAGAAAATGTGTGAACTGTGTAAATAGGCTTTGAGGTCTCCTCCTATGTTCAGGCTCTGCTCAGTGCATATGAGACCCTCCCCCTGGTTGACTGCAGAGGAGTCTCCTTCTGGCAACCTTTGGGTCAAGGTGTAGAACCCTCAGTTCCTTCTCTAGCACCATGTCTTCCTGCTTCCCTTCCATGTCTGCAGGTTGCCATGCTTCCCACCATAACGATAATTGACTGAGTCTCTGATGAAGAGAAAAACATTGGGATGGATATGGCCCTCATGCCTCACTGGACAACTACAGGAGGGCCGGATCCATTACAAGGGCCTCTTCAATTATTGGAGGTCAGGCCTTTATCCTTGCCTTCACAAGATTAGAATCACCACGGCCCTTCTATACTTAGAGAGGGGAAGAGGTGTCAGGGACAGCCCTGCTTATACATTGAAGGTCTACAATCAGGCATAGGCCTAAAATCAGCAATAGTTGTGACATACATACATGATAACACAAAGTCTTGGGTCTCTGTGGAAAAACACTGAAATAGATGGCTGTAAACAGGCAGCTTTTGTGGAAATTTACCAGCCGGAGTAGTCATAGACCTTGTAAATAGGTAGCCTCGGCAGATAGTGCCAACTTAGATAAGGACAAGTGAATTATAGGCAGAGTCATAGTGACCTGTCCCCTGAACCTTCACCCAGCTGATACCATGTTATGAAAGATATCTGTACTCCACCTGAACACCTACGCTCTGGTGTCATCCCCTTCCCCACATCCTGTCTTTTTGTGTTTATAACCCCTGTGTGAATAAGTAAAAATTACGATTTGATTTAAATAAATAAATAAATAAATAAATAAATAAATAAATAAAAGGAAAAAAGGTAATGATCATCATAAAAAGTCTTTTTGGAAACAGTGCCTTAGAAGCCTTCTGACTATAGTTCTTGATGATAGACCAGAGATTTCCTAAACACTATTGCTGAAGATCGTAGGAATGAATGGAAAATTCAAATTTCATCCTCATAAAAGCAAGACTTATAGAGCTCAGTGTTTAAGAGCACTTGTTGGTTTTGCAGAGGACCTTGTTTCAATTCCCAGGACCAAGTAATAGGTTACAGTCATCCATAACTCAAATTTCAGCAGATCTGAAGGCCTCTTGTGACATCTGTAGTTACCATGCAAACATGTGGTACACATACATGACACAGGCAAAACATTCATGTACATAATCTATAAAAAATAAAAATATAAAAAATAAAAATTAGAGCACTGCTTAAAACTTGATTTATGGTCCTGATGTGTTGATGCATTTCTTTCTTTAATCCAAGCACTCGGGAAGCAGCAGTTCTTTTGAAGATAGTCAGGACTTCATAATAAGATTCTGTCTCAAAAGGTCCCAACACATATGTAGCAGATGACTGCAGGGTCTGGTCTCAGTTGGAGATGTGCCTAAGAGACTTGAGGCCCCTTTGAGTGGGGAGGCCAGGGATAGCATCCTCTTGGAGAATAGTAGGGGGAGGAATGGGATAAGGAACTATGGGAGAGGGAATTGGGAGGGCAATGGCTGAATTGTAAATAATTTTTAAAAATTTCTGTTACATTAAAAACAAAACAAAAAACAAACAAACAAACAAAAAAAACCCAACCAAACAAAAAACTACCAAATCAAGCTAAAACAGCAATAGTAATTTTAAAAAATTAAGTAAAACTGGATTCATGGTAGTCTTTAAATTAAGCAAAACAGGAAAACACAGTTAATCTTAGAAATATTCTTCAATGATCTTAATAAAAATATGCTTTTGATATAATAAATATTTCATTTATATGAACATTTGGAATTAGCATATAAGAAAATAGCATTCATTGAGTTGAAGGGAAGATGTTATCATTGATTTAAAATATAATTATTTTTTTCAAAATCCAGAGTTTGTCACCTCTCAGAGTGCAATGAGTGATATTTGCCATCTGTTCAATTCATCTACTCATAAAAATTGAGTAGATGTGGGATTTCTACAGCCCTAAGAATGTATCAGGCATAGGAAAAACTAGAATAAATGGAATAAATTCCAGCACAATTAATTAAAATGTCCATAGAAGGATGAGTTGAATAGACTATAAAAAAGAAGTAGTTAATACTCAACTGTAGAGTAAATCATATGAATATATCCATAAAGTAAAGAAAAGATAAAAATTCTAGCAGTTTATTTAAGTCCACCATGAAAATTCCTTTTGTCTTTCACATTCCATATCAAATAATCACTCCTACAGGAATCCTTCATGCAACATTGTTGCCATACTTTCTGTCCTTTCAACATACTTCCAAATTGTTAGCTCTCTTATCATATCTTTTGCATGTTTATATTAAAAGTTATATTGTTAATTAGTTATAGGACAGTGCCTTCTTTGTCTTTTTGTTTCTGCAAGTGTATGCTTGCTTTATGGAAATTTTTCTCGACTTTGTATCTTTTAAATAATTATCAAGGACATTTTTACATCCCTAGAGAAAACATTAGACATAAGAATATATAAAATTGTTAATGAAATTTAATGGATAACTGTATGTACTAAACTGAGCTAAGGGAATCCAAGACAATTGATAAAATATTTTTGATTCTGTCCATAAAGATATAGTCTGAATTTTGGGATAAAGGCACAAAATAAAACTTTTTGAATTTCTTCTCTAAGTTCATTCCCCCATTTTCCTAGCTTCATTGTGAAAAACTAGAAAAGGAAGAAAGAAAGAAAGAAAGAAAGAAAGAAAAGAAAGAAAGAAAGAAAGAAGGAAGGAAGGAAGGAAAAGGAAGGAAGAAAGGAAGGAAGGAAGGAAGAAAGAAAGAAAGAAAGAAAGAAAGAAAGAAAGAAAAGAAAGAAAGAAAGAAAGAAAGAAAGACAAGGACTCACTATGTATCCCAGTTTTGCCTTAGATTTATTATGTAGAACAAGATTGCTTTGAACTCACAGACATCAACCAGTCTTTGTCTACAAGTGTTGAGATTAAAGATGGTCACCACGATGTCCTCCCAAATAAATAATTTTAAGTTTATAGATTTGCAACTTGAAATTATCAGAAAAACTAATATAATATATACACATAAGATGCATGATGAAAAAATATTTACACCCAAGATAAATAATCAAGTTATCAATTAAGTAAAGATACATGAGAAAAACAAAAGACAGGAGATCTCAATGAAAGACAAGCATACAGAGCTCAAAATGAACAAAAGTTGACATATATGATCTTGTTGTTTGTTCATGGATTACTTTTCCTTTTATTGTAACTAAGGGAGGAAATTCCTAAGGTCATTCGAAACTTGTTTATAAACAATTATATGCATCTACTTGAAGTATAAGAATATCAACTGAGATTTGACAGAAACAGAAACTTGGAACTAATTTCTAATAAGCATGAAACAACAATGGATGATATATGAATTCAATATTTGTGCAATTGATTAACTGCTTGTTTCTCTCTTATGTCAGCCAAGAAGAACACACTAAGAATCCAACCAGGTACAATAAAATAAGCCAATGTCTAATCTGTTAGGATTGAGGGGACATTAGTTTTGCTGTGCATTCTGCTGTGCATTTTATTGTACACACAAACACAACACACACACACACACACTTGAAACATTTATTGGTTTATATTTCGAGGATTCTGTTAATATAAAAGGAAAAAAATGAAATAAAAATGAAAATTAAAATGCATAATTGTTACTAAAGATGGTGTAATCAATGTTTCTTCAATCTATTTCAGCCATACTTCTTATGTTTACCATGGATACATTTTCTCAAGACATTTAATCTATTTATGCTAGTCTGTAGAAAGAAATGTGTAGAGGAGATGCTGTTTTATAGTGATTGTCTGTAGAAGCCAATGATCAAGACAAGATCCATGGTTGCTTTTAGATAAAGAATAAAAAAATATGCAATATAAAGAAGATATGAGATAACAGTAGAAAATGGAAATGTTTAATGGAAAATGGGTGAGCAAAAAAGGCAGAAAGGGAGGGAGTGGGGTTAGGGACAACCAAAATGAATTATTAGGATTAAGAAAATGTCACATAGAAATCTACTTTTTAATAGTTTTATAAAAATGTATAATTAAATTTTGTCAATTTTGAAATAATATTTGAACTATATTTTGTCTTTCTTTTCCTCATTCCAAACCCCACATATACCCAACTCACTATATTACTGTATTTTCAATTCATGAGCCCTTTCTCTATGTTATTGCATACATTATATATATATATATATTATATATATATATATATATATATATTTGTATAAAATATGTATTTCAAAATATAACCTCTCAAGAAACCATAGTTTTTTAAGGCAAATATCTGAGTGCAAAACAATTACTTCTGAGATGTTTAGCATTTATCTCTTGAAGGGTTCCCAAATAATGGAATCTGTTTACCTCTCTAAAGACAATCAGATCTGGGAGAGTGGAGCCCAAAACTGAAGTGTACTAAAGCCCATCCAGTAGCCAATCTTATTCAAATCACCCAAAGTTTATATTCTGATAGTGAAAAAGAATTTAATGAGTAAAATCTAATCACAAAGACAAGCCACATATGAGGCATATAAATATCAATAACAACAAATAGCCAACCCCAACGAATAATTTGAATTAAACTCATTCCTACCCACTATACCTGGGATAGGCAGAAAAGAACATTCCTAAAACAATTTCATGTTATGAAGAGACTGAGGACACAAGGCTCTTGTTTTCATGAAGTTTTCTCACAGGCACTCAAAAATTCCTGTGGCATGGCTCCATTCTTGGATCATGTTCCAATAGAACGCTATCCTTTCATCTTAGTCACCTACCAGAACTAAACTAAGATCTTACTGCTGAATACATCACACTCTAGGACTGCACCATATTTAAAGGTGAACTTTAACAAAATGGTTTCTCCCTACTAGCTAGTGTCCATAGAGCAGAAGGTTTAATAATGGAGAAAAGTTATCATAGTGAGAACTCTGTGTGCCAACCCTGATCCCTCAAGCAAATGGGCCCAAACCTACAATATAGTCTTGATTGTTTAGGGGCTAACCAAGCACACTTTGATTGGATTTAAAGACTGCTTCCTGGGATAAAATACATGTATGTACTGTTAACATGGTCAAAATACCATATGCAGAGTGTTATCAGGCCTTAGGTGACTAGATAAAAATGCTTCCAATGTTGTTTTGTAAATATTTATGTTTATATCCTTATACTAGTTCTGTTTTGTCTTCACCAGAGAACCTGCTTTTTGAAGACCAACAAAAAAAGAGTTTAAATTAATGACCAACATACAGAAGTAGTAATTTTTCACATTTTAAGGCAATTAACTATGTAAATGGCCAATTCCAATGAAAGTATATATTTTAATAAAAATCATAATCATCATCATCAACAACAACAACAACAAAAACAAACAAACAAACAAAAACCGGCAGAGGACAAAGACTGTGGTCTTGTAAAACAAGTTAACCTATCACCCTTACCCCCAACCCCAGGTCACCATAGGTAGTTAAATAAACAAGCCCAGCTGAGAATTGTACTTCAAAACAGACTAAGCTAAGGTTTGTTAAATTTAAAAATATCACACCCAAATGTCCACAGATATTAAAGTAATTTGTTTCTCTTTTCAGGACTATTTTAGTAAAATATATTCTTTTCATTCAAATTACTCACTTTAATAATTAATCTGCAATCATTTTGTAGAGAATAAATTCTCTCTATATTTGTAAATCAAATGAGTCAAAAAAATACATATTTTAAGATTTATATGGGAAAATATACATATTCATACACACATGTCTGTGTGTTTGCATATATATATTTGTATATACTACTGTATACTTATACGTATCTATCTTTCTATCATCTATCATCTATCTATCTATCTATCTGTCTGTCTGTCTGTCTGTCTATCTATTCTGTCTATCTATCTTCTATAAACCCATCATCTACTTTCTTAATCTGTATAAAAACTATTCACCGTGCATTTAAAGGAAGGAGATTTTGTGTTTGGTTTTGTTTTATTTTTTTTTTAAGTGGTTTCTTTCTGTGCACAAGGTAAGCATCCTCTACCTCTACCTAAGGGCATGTAGCTTCAAAATGAAGAAACCTTGTAATAAAATTAATTACATTTTAAATCTGAAAATTTTTCCTCAAATTCGCAAATTTTATACAATAATTATAAGATGGTTTTTAGTAAGATTGCTCTTCATCAGATGCTGGTTTTGAAGCTAAAGAATTATAAATTTACAAATTATTTGAGGATTAAATTGGTAAAGATGTAAGTATATGGTAGAAATATTGGTAATTTTTAGCAGACACGTGTTTTATTATGGTATGTTAAAAAAATGTTTGTCCATTTTCTTTAAATTAAACAGAGAAAATGTTTTCGAATTAGAAAGTTGTACACAAAAGATAACAAAATCCTCATCAAAGTGGATGACATGGACCAACTCTTGAAAGCTGTCCATTGACTTCCACATGCTCGCCACGGCACACATGAAGCACACTCACCCATGCACATTAATTTAGTTAATTAATTAAACCAAAACTCACACCCAGCATTAGTTAGTATCCAGTGTCTACTGTCATTTCATGTTCTAAAGCAATGATCCCATTAAATTTATTTAGAATGGATTTTTCAGTAGTTAACACATGTATAAACAACAAGATCTTTGTTAATGTGTTAAGAGTTTTATGTATATGTAAACAAGCATGGAGAAAATATTAAGGTGACTATAATCATAGGCCCAGCAGAAGACAAATTAGAATTGAAACAGAGATTGGCATGCTCGTATCCATGATGGAAGGTGCTTTTTCCAATTTGTCAAATATATCAAAATATGTATCTATGCAATAAGATCACCCAGGACCGTTTTATTTTTAAAACCAATTCCATCTGATTTTAATTTTTCTTGAGGTAGTTATGTTTGCTGATGTTAGTTTTTGATTTTCACCATACTTTGGTCAGAGAAAACAGGTTTTTGAGGCTTCGTTTATTTTTTAGGCAACATATTTTTTTGTAATGGTACATGCCAGGTAACATCTTAATAATTTCTGCATGTGAAAAACATTTCAACTCAAAGCCCCAGGAAGGGAAGAGAGGAATTTTCAACTACCTATAACTGACCTGGAGATACCCTGTAGCAAAGACAACAGACCTTTCAACCTCAAACAGACTTCTGAGAAGCACCCTGGAGATCATAGGAAAGGAAGATATGGAGCCTGGAGGAAGGGAAACTCAGTTGTTCATCCTGTGCTGCAAGCATTCCTTTGAGTGGAGTTAAATAATGAAATGAGGTGGCAACAGAACATAGTCTCTGGACATCGACTTTGATGAATGACATTAATAATTCAGGTGTTTTAAGGGATGCAGTCTGCCTTAAATAATACAGGTTCTTTGGGACCTATGCTTTTCTCTTTTCTTTTTTCTTCTTTCAGGTTCTTAACTTGTTGTAAAGGAACACGATTCAGAAATAAAAGTTAACCTTTGAACTTGTAATGATAATTTAATAAACTTTTAACTCTGAACAAAGCTTTACATTATTTCTTTTCTTGAGTTCTAGAACGTTTTCTTGTGAATTATCCAAGGTTTTGGGTCTTGTATACTACATACTAAAGACTATCATGTCATATTTTTGTTTGTTGGATAATTCTCCCAAGATGTGGAGCTGCCTACAAAATACATTTAGATATTTAATGTTTTTATAATAATGTTTACTTCATTTAATTCTCAATACCTCCTTGTCCATTCTCTTTGCCCTTCAGCAAATGGTGGTACAGATTACTCAGTGATTATTTCTCCAAATGATGGTGTCATTATTCCTCCTTTTTCTCCAGTGCCACTTCCAATCACCAGCAAGATATATCATCTCTCATGAGCTGCTTTGGACATTTCTTTTTCACTTCTTTGTAAACCAGAACTTTTGCCATTAATAGGTGCTCCTAATTTCCCATAAAATCTTCTGTACACTGCACTTCATGTAAACCTCTGCAAGACACAGTGGTGGTTATTATAAATTAATTTTTCCAATTTTTCCTCTTAAAATTTGACAATAACTTTAATAGGCTTGGAATATTCTATGATTTTTATATATGCATGTGCTATGATTTGGTCTCACAATTTTTACTGTGATCTCTGTTCCATCTTTAAGTACTGTTGTTAATTTCATGGCATATTTCATTCATTTCAAACACACTGTTCTTTCAAATTCATCTACTGTAAATTTTTTTCATTTACAAATTTTGGCAAAAATGTAAACTTTTGAGATTGCTTCTCTGAACAAGTTCAATGAGATAGAAGAAGCACAACATCATGGTGTGTGTGTGGTTGTATGTAGTGTGTATGTGTGTGTGCATGGTGAGTGCATGAATGTGTGTGTTTGCCTGGTGTGTCTGTGTTGGACTGCTCTGCCCATTTCCTTGATGTATGACCATGTATATGTGTCTGTGGGAACAGAAGTTTATGTAAGATGTCTTTCTCAGTCCTTTTCCACCATACTTTCTGAGACAGAGTCATTCATTGAGCCTAGAATTGCACAGACTGGCTTTTCTGAGTGATCATCAAGGCCAAGGGATCCAACTGTCTTTGTCTTCCTAGCCCTTGGACAGAATGTATGTAACAGAAAGTCTGTCTTTGTCTCTAGGTCCTGGCAATCATCATTTAAGTCCACATTCTTTTATAGTAAATACTTGACCAACCAAATTATCTTCCCACACTATATATTAATTTAAGATAATGCCATATGTATATTTTAAGTTAATTTTTTCCCCCTTGACATTTTCCAAATATGACCCACGTATAATTTTCATTTTGCATGTTCTTCAAATAAAGTCCACGTCCCATCAAGACACAGCCTAATTTCATTTTTCTTGATTATGTGCTGATATTTAACTGCTTCAGATAATTGAGTATTATGAGGAAAACAATGTGGTGCAACTTCAGAAGTTAGATTAGAAAAAGCTAGTGTCCCTTGGTTCTCTTTAAAGGTTTAGTATTTGGATACTTCCCACAGAACATGCATATTTCTTTAAAAATCCCAGGACACATGGACATTGCCCATTCTTTATTCTCTGATCATCCCTCCAAACTTAGTTCAGATTTTCTGTTTGAGCCATCCTTTCCAATATCTCATAATATGATGGGAAATAGAGCTTCAGGTTAGCCACTTTAGAAAGTTTCAGAAATGTAACCGATTAAAATAAAGAGGAACAAGTAATCTCTGTTGTGCACAATCCAAATTCTTTCTGAGAGTCTCTATAAACTATAAAAATATAGTCATTGTTTTATTCCACTGGAATTTAATGACACTTAGTTTTGTGGCAACAGAATTCTGATCATTTTTTTCTAAGAGCATTTAAGCATTTTAGAATAGGGGTATTTCTTGTGATAAGATAAATGTCTCAGGCCTTTGTTTAAAACAAAAATATGGAACACTATACTTTTTAACCTTTTCTTATCCCATCATTCATTTTTTTTTGTTTCCTATTAAATCCACAAGAAAAAAAAATTTACTACTTTTTTTTCTAGTATCCCACTAAAATTTTTTAAAATTTCTCCTAAAGGGCGGGGGGGGGGGGGGGGGGGCGAAAAAAACCCCCCCCCCTTTTTTTTTTTTTTTCCTTTTTTTTTTTTTTTCCCCCCCCCCCCCCCCCCCCCTGACCTCCCCACCCATATAAACTCCGTTTTTTTTTAAAAAAAATATTTATTAAAATTTCTTGGGGTTTTTTTTTTTTTGAATGAAGGTTTTTAGAACACAAATTCAAACCACTACATTACTTGAAAGCTTTAAATTTTTTCATACTTTTGAAGTTTGTATCAAAATACTTGATGCTTATAGCCAAAAGGACGAAGAGGGCAATCCCAAGAAGGAGCAACAAGCCAAAAGCACCCCTGCAATGTCAATTCAAACCCGTCCTCTGGAAATAAAAAAAAATTTAAATTTTAACGTCTTTAGCTCCCCCACACTTTTTCTTTTTTTCTTATTTTTATAAATTTTTTTTAAATTTCATTGGGGAACCCCGGTTATCCTTAATTCTTTTTCTTCCAAAGGGATTTTTTGGGGGCCCGCCCATGAAATAAAATCAGTTTTTTAAAGTTCAAATCATCCCCCCTGGTCTTGTTGTATTTATTGCAGGTGTTTTTCTTAACAACTTAATTGATTTAAAAAAGATTAATATTGTTCATTCTTTTTCTTAATAAAATTTTTTTTGGACAACTAAAACAGCAAAACAGTGATAATTAAAAATTTCAGTAAGTTTTTAAAAAAAATTTTAATTTCTCCCAATTTTTATCCCTTCCCTCAATGTTTATTATATCTTTTTTAATTTTAATTCATTTGCATTATAAAAACTCTTTGGTTTAAATAGTCAACAAAAAAATGAATCCCAGAAAGATGTCCCCCTTATAGTAACTCTTAAGGAACATAAAAAAAACAAGATTTTTTTTTTAAAATTTGCCAAACCGCAATAGTGCAAAATATGTGGACAATTAGTTTTCCCTAAAATGCAGACGAATATCAAATACTTTTTGCTCCACCTTTTTTTAAGAATTTTTGAGCCTTTTTTTTAATGGCTGAGTAGTACCCATTGTGTAAATTCCCCCCATTTTTTTGACCATCCTGTTGAAAACCCGGGTTTTTTACTTCGGGATTATGAAAAGGCCGCTTAAACATAGGGGAGCATGGGCCCTGTTTTATGTTGAAAAATCTCGGGGGTTTTTCCCCAGGGGGTATAGGGGGTCCTCAGTAACCCATGTTCATTTTCTGGGGTATCCCGACTGCTTTCCATAGGGTTTTAAACCCCTTGCAACCCACCAAAAATGGAGGGGTGTTCTCTTTCCCCACATCCCCCAACTTTTTGCGTCACCTGTGTTTTAATCTTAGCCAAACGACTGGTTTTGGGGGAAATTTATGTTCTTTTTTTTTCATTCCCGATGCTAGGGGCTGGCACTTCTTAGATTTTTTCCAAAACTTTTGAGTTTCCTATTTTAGGTTTTTTTGTTCAACCCTTACCCCTTTTTTTAATGGGTTTTTTGTGGGCGGGGAACTATTTTTTCTTTTTTTTTATCCCCTTGAATTTGCCCCCTAAATGAATTTGGAAGATTTTTCCCGTTTTTGGTTCCCCCCCCTTTTCCTGTTGCCCCATCCTTTTTTACAAAGTTTTTTCGTTTTAGAAACCCATTTTCAATTCTTGATCTTTTGAGCATACGCCATTGGTGTTCTTTCAGGGAATTTTCCCCTGTGGGCCCCAGTCAAGGTTTTTTTTCCATTTTTTTTTTTTTGTTAAAAAACATCCTGGTGAGATGACCCAAACACAAAAAAAACACGCAGGTATGCACCACTGAAAGCAAATTGCCCCCAAAAAACACAAAAACCTAGATGCAACCAGAAACCTCTGAAACTCAAGAAGAAGGGGGAAGCCAAAAGGGGTGCTTTTGTCCTTTTTTTGAACAAGATCAAAAGATTAACCAGGCTCCCGGGGGCAAACCCAGCCAGAAAACAGGGGAAAGGCCTTAGAGGGCCAACCACCGACTCGACAATACAGACATCCAGAGTCAACATGGATGGCTTGAGGACTCTTAAAAAAAAATAGGGGAAGGATTTTCGGGCCCAAAGGGAAGGAAGGGAAGGAAAATCAACAGAGTAAACAAACCGAACCCTTGGGGGTCTGAAGACGAACACCCAAACCTGGAGCATACCGTCTACACAGATCTACCTCCCTGGGGTAACCAGGCCCCCTGCACATTGTTGAAATGTCACTTTTTTCATTAGGTCTCAAAAACCCGGGGTGGGGGTATCCCCCCAAAAAATGCAGCCGTATGGATAAGGTTCTAAAAAAAAAAAAAAAAAAAAAAAAAAAACTTGTTCATTATTTTTGGAATTTTTTTTTTTATTTTTTTTTCTCTTTTTTTCAGTTGCAATACTTCATTTAGAATTTTTTTTATGTATATATGGGGGATAGACTTAAATTATATATTTTTTGTTGGGTTTTAAATTATTTCCCCTATTTCAAATTTTTGCTTTTGAAGGACTTATTGTGGTTCTGAATTTTTTTTAAACTCTCAAAAAAATTGCTTGTTTGAAGGTCTATAGAATTCTTTTATAAGTATTACCCTTTTGGATTTTGCTTTTTTGTTTTTTTTTCTTTTTCTGTTAAGCTTTTAAAATTTTTTTATTTTCTGAAAAAAAATAAAAAAAAAAAATAAATAAAAAAAAAAAAGAAAAAATGCAATCAGGATGGGGGTAAATAAAAGCAAATAAATGTTGTTAAATACAAAAAAAAAAAAAAAAAATCAAAATACATTGCAGTACTATAAAAAAGAGGCAAAAAATTAGAAGGGGTACTGTTGGGTTTTATTCCCGTGACCCAACATTTAGAGGAAAAATTTAAGGGAAAAGTTTTTGTTTGGTTCGGGTTTTAAAAAGGTTTTTCCATGTCAGGGAAAAAGGAACAGAACGGCAGTCTTTGCGTTTTGGGGCTACTGTGTTTTAGGCTTTCAGTTGACTCAAAAAAATACAAAACAGAGAGAACAGTGGGGAAATTTTAAACACCAATATCTTTTCGTGTTTTTCTCTGTGGCACAACATACAAACCATACTTCCCGACCCTGTTTTCCAAACAGTCCATCATCTGATGGCCCGGGATTAAAACAGGTAAGAAGCTTTTTTTTTGGGGTTGGGGGGAGGTTGAAATGGGCAGTGTTGAATTTTTACTTTTTTTGCAGAAAAACAGCAGGCTTCCTACCCGGGACGGGATCCATTTGGGGTTTTTTGAAGGTTTCCCCCTCTTGCGCCCGGGAAATTGCATTTCACCCATGGGAAAAATGCGGGGCTTGCAGCAATCTGGGATTTTAAATTTTTGGTTTGTGGGGGGGAAAAACAATTGTTGTTTTAAAAGGGGGAAAAAAAAGGAAGGGAAAAAAACTTTTTTG
>JAJTUV010004570.1:0-16747 GCA_021653895.1 Mastomys natalensis
CCCAATGGGGTGTCTGGGGGTACAGTCAAAGACAATTTAGCGCCCATTGGGTGATGGGGGGCATCCCAACATCTTCACAGCAGATGAAGGAAGGACAAGGCATTGACTGGTCCAGTGGCTCAGAGTCAAGAAGCCTGACAATTAAAGAAACCGAGTCAGTGAAGTTCATATGGACTTATCAGCTGAGTGGTATGGGAAAGGCTTTGTCCAGGGCTCACAGAAGGGCCTGCGTGAGGCTGTAGTAAGGGGAGGTGCCCTTCTACAGTCTGCTCAGAGCAGACCAATTATGGAAGACAAAGTGCTTCTAGGTGGAAACTGGCAGGAACCACAACAGGGTGGGGCTCAGAAGACAGCTAACCCACTCACTCTTCCTCCCTTCATTGTGTAGCCCTGGGCTTTCAAACAAATATCATTTGGTTTGGGTAGATAAACACTGGGGAATACTGTTAGCGAGGACCTTCCTACTGCAATGTAGAGGGCACATGGCACCCACCATGGGGCCTTTATCTCTAGAGGAGCTTAGGTTTGCAGGCACCTGTGTGCCCAGAGACTGTGATTTTATATTAGAAATGACTTGGCCTAAGAAAACTTTCTGGGCTTGCTCCCCAGAGCTTCTGAATAGGATGTTGGAGGTGTGGCCTAAGCCTCTACTGCTGGTGCTGCCTCAGGGCTACACCTCCATCACCCAGGGTAGCTGCACATTCAAAGTGCTTGTAATGTAAATCATCAAGTCCACCATTGCTGCAACTGTTTTATTCATAGGCTTGTTTTGTCTCTTTTAAACAGGTATTTTGATGTTGGACTACACAATTTCTTAATCAGGTAAGCCAGTGCCTTTTCATCTTAGCTTTGACCAAACAGCAAAACTATTATGGAAGAATGCAAACAGAAAACCCTTAGAAAACCATAGAGAATGATGGTAGTTGAATTACTGGCCAGGAAAACATTGCTAACACCATGTGTGTGTCCACCCAGTCCCATGTGAATAATGACGCAGATCTGTTTCTATCAGGAGTGACAGACATAAACTCTCCTAGTTTGCTTTATGCTGCTGTGATAAAACTTCATCTCAAAGCAACTTGGTGAGGAAAGGGTTTATTTAAGTTTGTAGCTCCACCATCAAAGAAGTGAAGGCAGGAACCAGGAGGCAGGAACCGAAGCAGAGAGCACAGAGGAATACGGCTTATTTAGTCATTTCTTATATAGCCCAGGCCTACCTGTCAAGGGCTCGTACTGCCCCTAGTAGGCTAAGCACGACTAAAGCAATCACAATCAAGAAAATGCTCTACAGACATGCTCAAGGCATCCGATGAGTCTTCTCAAGGGTAGACAACCAAAATTATCCACCACATTTACTAAAATCTTACTTCCATATGAAGTCACTGGGAAATAAATAGCTAGTGAGATAAGCAAGCTTTATTGGTCATATCAGACATCCAACAGTCCATTTGACCAATTCTCTCCCATTGAGTCTAATTTTTAAAACTGAATCTATCACTTGTTTTACAGTTGTGGAAATATGATCTAATGTATAATTAAGATTATAGACAGGAATTTATAACCTAGTTTACTGGTGAGTTTTACCAGAGTTGTATTAATGCAACATGCTAATTTCACATAGATATGAAGTTATTATACTTGAGGAGTTTTTTCAAGGGGAAATTATATTCCTGCTTGTAAAGGAGGTGTGTAAAAGGGATTGGTACGATTTTGGTTTGTTTTTGTTCCAAGAACTATTTACTGGCCCTGACAAGCTTCTCAAGTGTTCTCTGGGTTGTCAGGCTCGTACAACCTGCCTGAGATTCATCAGCTGTGGCTTTGACATGGATGGTGGTAATGTTGTCTTTCTGGAATGATGTAAACTTCCTCAGAGCCCATTCTGTGATCTCAAAGCTGAAGAACGAGCTTCCTTTCTGGTGCTAGTGCATTCAGCACAGGGCTGAGGCGGGAAGGGCCAGTCACATGAGAAGTGTGAGCATTTTCCTCTGGGTGTTCTATGATGACAAACAGGATAGCGGTGAGCTCCATCCTTCTTTATCTTACACAAATCAGAGAAAAGACTTCAGGAGTCAGAACAGCCACTCACCAGAGAACCTCGGAAGACACTGGCTGGAGTTCTTCACATGTCACTACAAAAGCAAAAGGGAAAATGACCAACTTGGCAAGAAAAGATTGTAGAATAGAATGTCTGTCTCATTATGGACAATAGGCTGTCATGTTTAAATTTAGCTTAGTCTAGCTTTGGCAAGAAAGTAAGAAAGATTTATATTTAAAAGAATTTCAATTTCACTTTTTTTTTCTGATTTTTTTATTGTTTGTGTGCTTATAAATGTAAAACCATTAAAAACTGAATTTTTCTGTTATAAATATTATTTATATTTAATATTTTTAATCCATTTCAAATGGCTATCTTTTTTTCCCTCTATAGCAAAATAGTTTTACTAAAATTTCCACATTTATTTTAAACACCATGTTTAGCATATCCAAGCCATTATTTTTGGCCAGGAAGAGGATACTTTGACATCTTGTTAGGATTCACAAGGGTATAAAGTATGAATGCCGCCTTGGGTGGTACTAAGGTGAATGGACAGATTCTGCTAATCACATGGTGTTTAATGTAGTGCAGATTCGATCTTGCCCAAGTGAAAGCACTTAGATGAAAACACACCTCACCTTTCCAAAACATGATTTGTTCTGATAGAGGGAAGGTATACCAGATGGCTGTTCACTTCTCATTCTCTTGTTTCTGCTGCAGCCTTTTTGCTGTGTATGTGGTATCTCAGATTGTTGAAAGGATGGGGACTGTCATTAGCATGTTAGCTAAGTAATTTTTTTTTTAAATTTTATTTTTTTGCTTATTCCATTTATAACCCGTCCCAGTCACCCCCTCCCACAATCCTTCCCCATCTCATGTTTTTCTGAGTACCCCCTCCTCCTGTATCCCCCACCCTGCCACTTTAAGTCTCTGAGAGGCTAGGTGCTTCCTCTCCCATTGAGGTCAGATGAGGCACCCAGCTAGAAGACCATACTCCATATACAGGCCCGCATATTTTGGGATAGCCCCCCACTCCAGATGTTTGAGACCTACATGAAAACCAAACTGCACATTTACAACATATGTGCAGGGAGGCCTAGGTCCAGCCCATGGAGGTAGATCTGTGTAGACTAGGTATGTTCCACGGTTGGTGATTCAGTCTCTGAGAGCTCCAAGGGTTCAGGTTGGTTTACTCTGTTGATCTTCCTGTGCAATTCCTATCTCCTTAGGGCCCACAATCCTTCCCCCTATTCTTCTATAAGAGTCCTCAAGCTCCATCCACTGTTTGGCTCTGGATGTCTGTATCTGTCTGAGTCAGCTGCTGGTTAGAGCCTCTCAGAGGACAGCTTGCCCCTGTCTGTTCTCAGGCTGGAGGTTTAGATCCTGGAGCTCTGGTTGAATCTTTTGATACTCGTTCTAAAAAGGACAAAAGCACCCTCACTTTGGTCTTCCTCCTTCTTCTTGAGTTTCATGAGGTTTATGTGTTGCATCTTAGGTATTGTGTGTTTTGGGGCTAATATCCGCTTATCAGTGAGTGCATACCATGTGTGTTCTTTTGTGATTGGGTCATCTCACTCAGGATGATATTTTCTAGCTCCATCCATTTGTCTAAGAATTTCATGAGCTCATTATTTTTAATAGCTGAGTAGTACTCCATTGTGTAAATGTACCACATTTTCTGTATCCATTCTTCTGTTGAAGGACATCTGGGTTCTTTCCAGCTTCTGGCTATTATAAATAAGGCCGCTATAAACATAGTGGAGCATGTGGCCCTGTTGCATGTTGAAATATCTTCTGGGTATATACCCAGGAGGGGTATAGCTGGGTCCTCAGGTAACACTATGTTCAATTTTCTGAGGTATCACCAGACTGCTTTCCATAGTGGTTGTACCAGTTTGCAATCCCACCAACAATGGAGGAGTGTTCCTCTTTCTCCACATCCTCACCAACATCTGCTGTCACCTGTGTTTTGGATCTTAGCCAATCTGACTGGTGTGAGGTGGAATCTCAGTGTTTTCATTTGCATTTCCCTGATGACTAGGGATGCTGAACACTTCTTTAGATGTTTCTCAATCATTTGAGTTTCCTCAGTTGAGAGTTCTTTGTTCAACTCTCTACCCCATTTTTAATAGGGTTATTTGATGGTCTGGAATCTAGTTTCTTCAGTTCTCTGTATACCTTGGATATTAGCCCTCTATCAGATGTAAGGTTGGTGAAGATCTTTTCCCAGTCTGTTGGTTCCCGCTTTGTCCTGTTGACCGTATCCTTTGCTTTACAGAAGCTTTGCAGTTTTATGAGATCCCATTTGTCAATTCTTGATCTTAGAGCATACGCCATTGGTGTTCTGTTCAGGAACTTTTCCCCTGTGCCCATGTGATCAAGGCTTTTCCCTATTTTCTCTTCTATTAGTTTCAGTGTAGCTGGTTTTATGTGGAGGTCCTTGATCCACTTGGAATTGAGCTTTGTACAAGGAGATAAGTATGGATCAATTTGCATTCTTCTACAAGTTGACCTCCAGTTGGACCAGCACCATTTGTTGAAAATGCTGTCTTTTTTCCACTGGATAGTTTGAGCTCCTTTGTCGAAGATCAAGTGACCATAGGTATGGGGGTTCACAGCCTTTTTGCTGTGTATGTGGTATCTCAGATTGTTGAAAGGATGGGGACTGTCATTAGCATGTTAGCTAAGTAATCTAACAGCCCTGCTTTTGGATCTCCCTTGCTGACACCTTATGACTGACCGGTTCATGTCTCTAGCTCTTCAGCTTAAGACTTGGGTTCAAAAAACAACTTTGGGGCTTGAACTTTGAGTCTCAGTGATGTGTGAGGCTTGCTGTGTCATGAAAGCCACAATGCGGCTCTATAGACATGGGTCTTGCTACTTTTTGCCCAGGCTGACCTTGAGACCTGGGTTTAAGTATCCTTTTGCCTTAGTCTCCTGAGTAGCCGGGACTACAGGTATATGTCATTGTACTTTTCACCCCTTTAAAGATAGATAGTATCAGCTACAAAGTGAACTACTACAGGTCTTTGTAGTGTTCATGGTGTTGGTGAAGGTGTCTGCTCACCATCATTGCAAGTTTGCCTGGGATTGTGTGATGTCCAAAGTCTTGGGAAGAGCTTCCCTTGCATATTTAAGAAGTCAGGTGGCCAAGTGAAGGATTCATTCAAGGTCAAGGGCTCCCAGGAAGAAGGAAGAGAGACACCAGTGAGCTGTGCTTTGCCCATATTCAGAGATCTCTTGAGCCTCCTTTGGGTTACGAGCTGGAAACTGAGAGGAAGGTTTAATGGAAAGGTAGAGGTTCATTCCTGGGTAAGGTTCAGGTGGTCACGGGAGGAAAATTATGGTCTGTATTTAGTCTAACAGCTTAGAAACAGCAAAGCACATGTGACTTCTGAGTCCACTGAGGAAGCCCTTGCATACATGTTTCTAAACATACATGGAGGTGAAAGCCATTGCATATGTGTCTAAACAGACACAGAGTGAAAGCCACTGAATATATATTTCTAAATACACATAGAGATGACAGTTCCAACAGAAACACTCGCTTAGTTACTGAAGATTTAATTTCCTTTTTACTTTGCAAATGTAACACCTTTTTTAGTGTTAAGTAAATGTTTTTTAATGATGGTATAAAGCATGGACTTATTAAAACAGTGTTCCTAGCTGAGCCTGGTATATGTGCCTTTGTAGCCCTGTGGATCAGGTAAAGGGGACAGGTGCAAACCATATGCCACTTTATATAGGACTCAGCATCTCCTGATTGTGGCATTTTGAGGAAGTCAGTCCTGCATCTCACTGAGGATACTCAGGATGATGTATCAAACCACTCAACACTGTGCTCAGAAGCAGTGGGACTTGACAAAGGCTCACTTTGTCTTTACCTGCAGGAGAGTCACTGGGGTGTAAGTGTCCTTATCCTGTCCTCTCCAGGCAGGCAGTGAGGTATGGCATTGGCGATTAGGGGTCAGTGTTGAAAACAGCTGATGGGGAGTCAGCACTCAGAGGGACTGACTGGGGTCTGTCTAGATAGCAGCCAATGGGGGCGCACACATGCACACATGAACACACAGGTAGAGTGATGGAAGCAAAAGCAATCTGCAACATTTTATTTTTTTAAACCCCTTTTATACTCCTTAGGACAAATTTTTATTTCCTCATAACCACAAGTTACACATTTTCTAGACACAATCACCACAAACACATATTCTTCAAAAACAGATTAAAATCATTACACAAGAGGAAATTACAACAGGATTATTGAATATGTATTTCTTTTTTGAAACTTATATCTAACTAAACAATTCTCATCTATCTTTCTCTCCACAAGCTCATTGTAATCCCAAAGCAATAATTTTCTTCATAGATTAGCAAAGTTTAAGCAGGCGAAATCTACGGTAGCAAGTTTCTCCCTAGGCTTGGCTGAGGACAATCTGTACTTACTAAGGAATAGGTCATCTGTCTTATGTCTTATTTTGATCAACTAGAGTGGCTAATTGTCTGTTCTATTGTTATACTCATAATAAAATTGTTACTTTTTATTTTTGACCTTTTTATTTCATGGTGCTCACAGAAAACCTGTTACCACATTCCTAGATCACTAGACCAGGGAACTGAGGCCCAACCCAGAATGAATGCTTTCTTTGATTGTTAACTTGTCCTAAGCCTATTTTTTCTTGCTACTAAAATTACCTGCTTGTAATGCATGTAAGAGTGCTTCCTGTACTCTTTCTCTCTTACTCTTAGTTTTGCCAGTCTATTGACCCGCCTGCAGGTCCTTAGTAATTCGTGGGTACAGGGGGATCGCAACCTGGAAGAATGAGCGAGAAAGAAGAAGGACTCAAGGAAGCACCCAGCTTGTCAAGAGTCATGTATTTGGGTGCAAAGCACCTTTTTATAATGCATTTACAAGGGATGGGTGAGAGAGACCAGGTGGTGGGAAAGTAACAGAATCTTCTCGGCCTGTGCCCTGGAACAATAGGTGGTCTACCTGCCTTTCTTCGAGATATGGTACACTGCTTTTCCTATCTGTAGTTGCCAACCCATTCTCTGCTTTTCTTAGAGGACATGGTACACTAGCCTGAGAACAGCTTACTGCCGTCAAACAGAATCTGGTGGTTGCCAGGCTGCAGGGGGCATTGTGCAGGTGGAGGAAGATAGGGGGTGAGGGTAGGGGGCGAGGGTCCTGGCTTCCGACAGTGTATGAGAAGCAGCACATTCTATTCTTGATTTAACTTTAAACTTTCTATCAACACTCTAGTTTCCCAAAATTATTTAAATCAGATAACTTCCTAAGGTTACTTAAATCAATTTATGGAATTCCTATTCCATAAAATCATTAATTTGTATCTACAAAAACAGCATTATCTCAAGAACTTTCACCTTCATGTTGATCTGCAGGAGACTTGCCCAACAGAGTGGGCTGTCACCCAGGAAGTAATCACACCTGGCTACAGGCAGTGAGGGTCTCCCTGTGTCCACTCACACCAAGCCAAATAAATGAGGAGTATGGCAATGACAAACATGAGAAGGGAAATCAGTAGCAAGAAGCAGTCCTGGAATGAACTCTCTGGGGTCACACCTTTCCAGAGAGCACTCATCTTAACTGAGCAAGGTGGACTGTCTCCAGGGAGCTCACTTGTCCACTGTACTTTTTCCTGCATGGTGCCCACCACCTGGGTAACTTTTGTGCTCAGGAATATGTAGAACCCATGCTTTTAAATTGTGTGTGTGTGTGTATGTGTGTACACATGTCACATGTCCCTCTAGACAGTGAGGTCTCAATTATCTGTATATTCCCCAGTCCCCACAGTGCCCAATATCTACAAGTTCCTCAAAACTATTTGGATAAATTTTAATAGGAGTGGCTCAATCCAGAAGAAACTGTGAGACTCTGCTGGTCGTCAGACATGAGTTCACCATGTGAAAAAAGCAGCCAAATACCACCAGAAGTTCTTTGGTGTGCTTCTCTCTACAAAGTCATGAGAAGTGAAGATCAGTGAAGAAAGCAAGGCAAACCAGTGCCAGAGCATTGTCAGCAGAGAGCAATGAGGACCAGCAAAGTGTTGCAAGGAGAACCAATGCAAGAGCATCGTCCACTGTCTGTTCGGTTATACTTATACTCTTTCCAAACATCATGTGTCCTCTCAAGTGTCGGTTTCAGCAAACATCACATGCCCTTTCACCAGGCAGCTTCCAGAAAAACCTCACATGTCTGTTCTCAGTAAAATATCCTCTGATGTGTCTGCTTCAGCCAAACATCTGCTCATGTGTCTGCTTCAGCAGAACATCCTCTCATAAGACAGCTTCCAGAAAAACATCACATGACTCAACTGAGTTTCCAAAGAAACCAGCTATTCCCACTTCAAGAAATTCCTTCTCAAAACAACTAACAAAATGCCAAAGAAGTAATGGAGGTGAAGGGTGTGGAAGTACTGACGGACATGGTCTGACATTAATTTTCCAAAGTCAATTGACAGACTTTGTGAGATTCTATGCGTTCTTCCTAGGAGCTGGGCCTGGGTTGTCTAGCTGATACCTGCCTCTTAGGGAAAGCCTCTACAACAGCTACCTTGAAGCTCCTTAAGTCGGTCACCAGTAACCCAGAACTACTATATCATTGCCCTGTTTACTTGTGTAGAAGGAGTACTTGACCCACAAACCCTCATGTGTGGCAGTTCACCGACAGTGAACTACAGTAGTATTCTCTAGGACATGGACACCTGTCCAGTTTCCCCAGTGCCAGGGTTTGGACACTAACTGGACTTCTTCTCATAGCGAGTAACCCACTGTCTCCAGAGCAAGCCTGAGTCCCAGCTCCTTTCCTGGCTCACCTTTCCTTCTTGTCCAGCTGTTGATGGCCCTACTAGTCATCTACCCTCCTGCCTTGGATGTCAGCCATGCTGGGCTGAATGAATGATGCTGGCTTCCTCTCTGAGCTGCCAGAAGCACATCTTTCTGGCTTCCCCTCAAATCTTGGCCTGATGTCTGGTGTCTTCTCTCATTTCTTGTCAGGATCAGAGTCCATCACAGTTAGTGCCAGTGCTAGGCACTGCATTCCTGGTCCCAGGCTCAGATACTCCCATTATCTTGACACACTTTTCATTCCTTTGCTGGATGGAAGGACCTTGATCATGGCCCCAGGTCAGCAGTTTTGGTTCTTAGATGATGCTGTGACTCATTGCTTACTCCACCTCTGCCGCTGTTGCTTTTGAGGAAAGCGTTGCTAGAGTTTTTTTTTTTTTTGTTTTTAATTTGTTTTTATCTTTATGACTACTATATTTGGATTTGTTAATTAGAAAATATAGATTAAAAGTAACATAAATGGAAAGAAACTTTTTATGCTGTGAGTGTTGACATCCACAGTTCAGACCCCCTATATGCAACTCTATATGTAGCCTTTGCTGAAGATTAATGTATCTGTTGATAAATTAAAAATAATGCAGGGTATATCAATGGAAGGACCTGCAATATAGAGGTGCCTTTTTAAATGCAAAAGTGAGGGAACTCTTAGCAATGAGACTGTAAGATCCCTGGTTTCTAAACTGTGCAGACGCTTGTTTATTGGGTGGTCATTTGTGGAGCATTGTCCTAGTCACCTTTTGAATTGCTGTCCTACATCTGAGCTCTTTCTGCTTTCTGAGGGTCATGATATAAGGCAGAAGCCAGACATGTTCCGCTTTCTGCACACCACAGGTCTTAGAGCTGCAGTCTTGAGATTTAGAGTCTGAACTGTCATGTGTGGATGGGGTGAGACCCAGTGTGCAGCCCAGGAGTGGTGGAAGTGACACCTGCTTAAGAAAGAGAAGTCTTGGTCTGGAGCCAAGTTTTGGTCCTAAAAAGTCACCATTGAGGTCTGGTGGGAAATTTATGAACAGTCTGTGACTGCATTGCCTCCTAGTTGTCTGTGAGGTGCTTTAGGGGGTTGCACAGGCTACTGGGGTTCCCTTAATGAGTGCCTTTTGTGGTATAACTGGAGTACATTCTATTATTCATATGTATAAAAAGTTAACTAAGATAGCTGCTTACGTGATGTACAGGCAGACGCTGTGCTCAGCAGAGGGAGCGCATGATCTTCCATGGGGCTTTGCCCATCAGCTGCATCGATTCCACACACCAGAATTAAACCAAATTGCAGCTATTTTTTGCATCAGCACAAGAAACTTCCTGTGAGGTGGAAAGGGCATGAGGTCGTGCACAGAAGCCTGGGGCTCTGGGCCGCCTGACATCTCTCTGCTGCAGTGATTTTTTTTTTTTTTTTGCTTAAGTCACTTCTGCTTGGGCCCGAATTTTCTTATTTGTGAAATGAGAGAATTCTGCCAGATAAACTCTTAAGGTCCCTTCTGATCTCAGTAGCCTCTGATGAGTGGTGCTGGTGTGTCTAATATTAGCTTCTGTCCAGATCTGTGCCAGCCAAAACTCTGGCTGTTAATCTCATGTGGCTATTTAAATTCATGTTTATTACAATTCACTGAAGTTATCACGATATTGGGATAGAATATGGAGTGTATATTCAGTTTCTTCTGCTAGCACAGAGCCCTTAAAACCTTTGTAGATATAAACACACCAGGAGGATCTTTGTTCTCAGGCTTTTCTTTGAGCTTGGTCTCTACAAGGATTGGCCAAGACCTTTGTAACTCCCTGAGCACCAGGAGTTGGAGTGAGCTCCCGAATCCCTTAGAATTTCTATGAGATAGAAGCTGCTCATTCTAATGAGGCAAAGTCTAATAGGCTCACAGCCAGCCTCAGGATGGGGACCTGTTGCCAAGGGAACCAGCCATGAGTGTAGAAGGTTTGATCTTGTCACCCCTAAAGCCTGGCAGGAGAAAACTGAGGATTTTGTTGTTCATGGCCACTGTGACACTTTCATAAAAGACCAAAGGAAAAGCCTTTTCATGTTGAAGACAATAATGACCTATCACTATGGGGGTGTGGAGTGGCGGGGGGCCTGGAAGGAGGAGTACCCCTGAAAAGACTAGCAGTTCCCAGCCCCTCCTTCCATGATTTGTCTAAGAAGCCCTTCCCACTAGCCTTGTAGTGAATCTGTAAACATATATAAGGAGCCCGGCAACTCCCCACTTCTGTGAGACATCTTGGAAAGTGAACCGAGACTCCTACAGGTATTTGGGGATTGTCAGTGTTTAGCTGGTCACTCAGAATCATTAGTAAAACAGCCAAAGGCTTGTCTGCAGTCTCTGAAATGGGGGCTGCCCTGTGGGACTGACCCCTGAGCCTGTGATGTTTGCTCCCTCCATGTGTCTCATTTCAGAATTAGAGGCTCAGTCATGGAGAGTCAGTTGCCCGGTGTGGGGGGCAGATCTCTTCTATGGCTGCTCACAGAAGGATGCTACGTTACGGCGCCTCTCTTAGTGGGACAAGCTCAGCAGCTCAGTTGCAAAGGCTGCATTTTAAGGGCTGAGTAGCCATAGAAGCTACTGCATACCCTGTTGGACAGTAGATAGGAATCATGCTCTCAGGGTTGGGGACAAAGTGGGGCTTCTGCTTCCCCCAGAGATCCGCTGAGCTTGTGTGCCTTGTCTAGCTCCCATTCAGATCATGAGTAACCACTTGAGAGTCACCTGGCTTGCCCCACACTGATACCTCCTCCCATCTTCCTAAACACTTTAATCCTGTTCTCACTCCTCTTAAGTGTAGCTCAAGGACATACCCCAAAGCTTGACGGGCCAGCTCAGTCGTCAACAGGGTCTCAAGTGCAGGAGTGAGGACTGAAAAGAAAAAGACAATCAGACAAAATTATAACATGACCTCCAGCCAGTTCGGAGGCTGAAGTGGGTTTATTTTTTTCCCAACCAGCTTTTATACTATTCTAGGTACTTGCAGAGAATAGGGTCTGTTCTTACATCAAAGACAAAATAATCAAGGCAATAAACAAAGACATCACACCAGGTAGTAATCAAACAAAGCAATAAACAAAGTTCCCCAGTCAAACCGGTCTGGGGCTTATCAGGATTACTAAGACAAAAGGGAAGTCACTCGTTCCTTGGCTGTGTTTTACCTTGACCCTTGCATTACCCCAAATGTGAATATTCTTATCTGAGCCTACTTCCTTGAGCCCAGTGACAAGTACTTGCCAGATTTCTGTAAGTGGTACCAAAAGCTCTCCACAAAAGCTGAACCTTGGGATTATTCTTGAATTTTCTTTCTACTTTATATAGTTTCTTTTCTTGTTGCTGCAGCCAAGCCCCTGACAAAAGCAATGTAAGAAACAAAGGCTTTCCTTGGCTCACAGTCTGAGGAGGTACAGTCTTGGCTCATGGTCTGAGGAGGTACAGTCCACTTTGGCAGGATAAGTCTCGGCTGCAGGAGCTCCAGGAAGCGGTCACATGTCACACTGTGTCTGCAGTCAGGAAGCCAAGAGAGATGGCTGCTGGTGTTCAGCTCACTTTCCCCTTCTTATTCAGCCCAAGATCCCAGTCTGTGGCTTGGTGCTGCCCACAGTGAGGGGGTTACTGCCACCTCAGAAAACCCAATCTAGCAGTTGTGCTCCAAAGTTTGTCTCCTGAGGTGGTTCTACTGCCTATCAAGGTGACAACCAGTGTTAACCATCTGTCATGAATCCCGTTAAATGTTATTGTATTCTGCCCCTTTTTCTTCATCCTGTTGGGAACATCTGACCAGGGCCTCTTTTACTCTCTTACTGGCCCCCCAGTGTGACTCTCACCTGTAGTTCCTTCTTTGTCCCGGTGCTTCCTTCAGTCCCTGCAAGGAGTGTTGACTCAAGTACAATTTAAAAGCAAACACAAAGCTGGTCTAATTAGTGCCTTGCCTTCACATCATAACTACAGCTGCCCCTATGAAGGTATAACTAGTACCCTCCCCCAGCTATCTCAGACCGGTCCTCTGTTCTCTGACAAACAGTCCTCATGTGTGGTTCCTTATTGCCTCTTGTACCCACTTTGTCAGGTGGCCATAAAGATCCTACTGTGTCATAGGACACCTGACTAAGGGATGGAGCTAGGGCTGGGGCAGGCCTCTGGGGAATGTCCACAAGGACTTTTGGAGTGACTGGTGTAAGGAAAGTATATTCAAACCCCCTGGTAGGAAGAACACTATACATTCAACCACATCAAAGAGATACCTTCAATTCAGAAGAGTCTTGAGGTCCATGAGGGTGTCCCAGGGGCCTGACTTTGACCCAGGAATGGAGAGACATAAAGCTTTGGTGTAGCAGGCATGGGGGGTAGGGGTCTGCATAGGAGCCCAAGTGCTCATGGGAGCTTTGCCCAGAATTGGGTCTACCAAAGCCATCTGGCAGAATAATTATCTCACGGCCCAACTGCTGCTCATCCAGAGTTGTTTGAGCTCACACTCTTTACCCTGCCCCTCCTTTCTGCTTTATGTTGTCCAGAGCAGATTCTGTTGCTTTTAACTAAAAGCTCCTGAATAATGTGTGACTGTAAGCTTACACACGAGGTAGTGGAGTACCTCACTCTGCTCTCCCAGCAGCTCAGTGTTGAAGGGGCACATGGTCTCTGTTATATTGCAAGACAGACAAACTTGGGAAAACTCCAGCTATGTAAAATTTGTGCTAACTATGGCGATCTTTATAACAGATGGGCAGATCACTCACCCATGCGGCTAGCTTTATCCACAGCACAAGAAGAAAAAAAAAAAAGAGAAACAATTCTTGTAATAGTGTGAACATAGTTGAAAAGTTATAGCAAGTTCCTAGGAAGTAAGTATTCTAGTATGTGCTAGCATTTTCCTTTAATGGTGCAGGTAATTTGACAAAAGGGAACTAGGAGGAGAGGGGCAGCTGAGTTCTCAAGATGGGAAAAGGGAAAGCACTCAGATACTTTGCCTGAGCTTGAGTGGTGACTGTAGTAGGAACCTCTACGTAAACACTGGGGACCTTGCAGCTGCAAAAGCATCTCCTGCAGGAGGACCTAATTGAAGACTGCCTGAGAGACCACCAAAGGATTGCTGACACAGACAATTCCAGCCAATCAGGAACTGCCGTTTAGAAGAGATGCTTTCTTGGGACCAATGGGGCACCGGTGGAGGTTATTAAAGGAGCTTGCAGCAGATGAGCTTGCTGTGGTGTTTCTCACCTGCTCTAGGACTCTGTGCCGCCTCACCTCCAACCGCCAAGGGCAGATAGGGTCAGGCAGCAGGTGACCACAGTGCATGGATCCTTGCTCTGTGTTGTTTTCACACTGGGTCTGGAAGGACAGTGCTCACACCTGTGTCTGGGTGGGGGGGGGCAATGCTCACACTGAGGTGTGATTCCCTTGACTGTGGCTCTTGTGCTTCTAAGACTACTGTGTACCTCTAGCGGGTCCACACACAATAGGCAGTGACTTTCTGTCATCCAGCACACCCCAGGAGTAAACTTCAGCATTAAAGGCTGGAACAACGTGTTAGTATTCCAGAGGAGCAAATATAGACGATAAACTTCCTATTTCTCAATTGTAGGTGAACAGTTGAATTGTGTCTGTCGGCCTAGAATATTTGTATTCAAAAGTATTCGTTAAACCAAACAAATAGAGGCTGTGTATCCATACCATGCAGACAGGTCACCACCACTGAAGGGTTTGTAGCTGGGTTTTGTCTTTACCCTTTTCCTCTGGTATCACGAAGAATACTTTCCCAGTGCCATGAACTCTAGTCAGTACGGGTGATGACCCCACTTAGGCACCATCTCAATTTCTCCCTGTTCAGTGAGATAGGTAAGTGTTGTCTTCAGCTCTAGGGCCTTACCTTCATTGTGGAGGGCAGCTGAAAACCTTGGAAATAGCCTGAGTTGTCTGGGGATTTCCATGGGGCCCCTTTGGCCAAGACTCAATTAGACATAACCCATTCCTGCACTGAGGTCTCCCTTGAGGGTAAGTGTGTCTGATAGGAGTTTGGGCTTCCCTGTTATTTGGGGGACTCCACTTAGATTTCTTTCATATAAATATGAAAGGAAGCTCTAGCTGAGGCTTACCCGGTCTCCCTGCCCTTTGGATTGTACCTTGCTCAGTGGTTCCTTCAACAGTGCTCCACTTTCCTAGCTGCTGGGGTTACGTGTGTGTACCACCATGCTGAAAATAGAATTTGGGGAAATACATGACTACCTAGCATGGTTCTCTAAGCTGGCTTCTGTTAATGATCTCCATCGGTCAGCAGTGCTGTCTGCTTCTTCCAGGGCCTCTGACTTTCTGCCGTATTTGTCACATTTGAGGAGCATGAGCCTCCTGTCCTGTGTGTTTCAGCTCTCACTCAGTGCTGAGAGCAGTCAGTGACAGGGACAGGTGGTCTCTAAGGAAAGGACAGAGCCCTGAGCAGGCTCTACATGGAAAGCAGGGCTCCTACGATGCTCTCAATAGGATCCCCAGGGAAGGTCGGAAACCTACACAAAAAACCACAAGAGAAAGAAAGAGCAATTAACCCTGTGGCTGGCTTCACTTGTGACCAGGCCATTTGAAATGGAAACACTTAGAACCTGGGGCCCTGGCATCTGTTTCTAATTGAGAGGTTACTCGCAGTCATTCTGTTTCATAGAGTTCAGTTTGCCTGTGTTTATGAATACCGAGCCTTTTGCAGTGCAATCCATTTTGGAAATTAAAATAGGTAATTATTTCTGAACCTTTTAATCATTTTTAAACAAAATAATGAGCTGGAAAGCATTTAGCTGAGGAAGCTCATCTGATTACACAGGCAATGATTCTGTGAGAACGGGATGCAAGCGCACATTATCTCCCTTTGCTCTAGGGTTGCCAGGGCTGGGGGTGAGGGCTCAACTCCTCTAGGTCTTGTGGTATGTTTTTACCTGATGTTCACAGACTTGAGTGTCTACTGCTGGCTTCTCTATGCCTTTCTTGTTCTCGGACATGTTACTTCCTGTTTCTAGGCTTTTGTGCCTCATTGGTAAAGTGTTTTACGATTTTAAACAACCTCTTTTAGCTCTGATTCTCTTTTAACTGTAGGATTCTTGCAACTTGACTCAGGTGGACATGTTTTCTCTCATTAGCACCTGAGCAACCCAGAACCATGGTCTTCTTGAGGTTTCTGGCCAGAGCTTCCTTCTGTACTAGGGTCTGGCCACAGGCAGAAGACCATGCAGGTCAACAATAGGACAGAATGGTAGGGGCTTCTAGAGTATTCCATACAATAGCTAAAGAAGAAAACAAGCACTTGGGAGGCAGAGGCAGGCGGATTTCTGAGTTCGAGGCCAGCCTGGTCTACAGAGTGAGTTCCAGGACAGTCAGGACTACACAGAGAAACCCTGTCTCGAAAAAAAACCAAAAAAAAAAAAAAAAAAAAAAAGAAGAAGAAAACAAGCATTTATGGCCTAATCAGAAAGATAAGGCCAGCTAGACATGCTTTTGTCCAGGCCTTCTGTAGCCATTGCAGAATGCACGGGGAAGAGAGTAGCCTACAGCAATATGAGCGGATAACTTAAGGACTGTGTCTTAATTAACTAAGGGACTTTTGTTCTGCTTTGTTTCTTGAGCCAAAATATCTAGGACGTTTCTTTTTTTGCCAACCTATCATTATTACTCTTTAATCCAATTGGTTGAATCACATCTTCCTGTCTAACAGGCCATGACTTCCAGGATGACACTTCGTTAAGCTAAATTCTTCAGAAACGCCAACACTGAGAGCTAAGTACACGCAGAGACCTGTCTCTAACAGGCAGTTATCTGCAGTAGATGCCTGCTGGGAAATGTGAAACTTAGTTTCCTCCAGTGAGTGTCACTGGGCACAGCC
>JAJTUV010004571.1:0-18185 GCA_021653895.1 Mastomys natalensis
TTTCAGAAAAGTTGTATGTACTGTCTCCTAAGGGGAAAATCTTAAAAACAAAACCAAATAAGCAGACAAAAAACAAACAAACAAAAACAGTGGCCAAATGTCACTGCTTCTGTCACTGCCAAACCTTAAAAGGCACTTTTACAGCAATCCACAGCTGGATTAGACAGGATACACTAGTGAGTGAAATGTTTTTGCAACTGCTCAGTGAGGAGGTGATAAGACTTGTAAGACTGTGTGCTCCTATAAAGCAAGTTTCCTTTGCCTGAAGTCTCTTAGACTTTATGTCCTAAGGATGACGTGAACATAAGAAATACTGGAAATAAAAACAACTTAAATGTCCTTCAACCACCAAATGTATAGTGAAATGTGGAACATATGCACTGTTGAATACAATTCAGCTGCTAAGAGAAAGGAAATCCTGAAATCTGAAGGTAAATAGATACCACTAGAAAATATATTGAGTGAGGTAATGCAGACCGAGAAAGATGAATATCACAAGTTATTTCTCAGCAGAGGCTCTTACCTCAAAATGATGTGACGTAAACGCATAGTCTAGAGCAACTGCAGAAACCAGGAAAGCAATGTGGGTCCATTTCTAGGGTAGAAGGTTTGCAGAACAGAGATGGGGATAGCAGGATACAAGTGATATGACCAGGGAAGTGTGGGTTCTTTTTGAGGGGTGTGGTAAATACAGAAGGAAGAGGGAGAAGGCAAAGTGGGACTCCATCTAAGAAAGGGAAGAGAGGTAAATACAGAAGAAGGAACAAAAAGGGAAAATAATCATAAGGAAAAAAGTCATAAGGAATATACTATTAACTATTCCCTTAAAAAATCTGAATGTGCCCGGCAGTGGTGGCGCACGCCTTTAATCCCAGCACTTGGGAGGCAGAGGCAGGCGGATATTGGAGTTTGAGGCCAGCCTGGTCTACAGAGTGAGTTCCAGGACAGCCAGGGCTACACAGAGAAACCCTGTCTCGAAAAAAAAAATCTGAATGTATATTTGTACATTCTGAGTATAAATATACATATAGAGTTTATGAAAATTTTTCGGTTTTTGTTCCAACAAAGACCTTTTACTGAGAGAGCCTTAAAACACCCAATCCTTGATTTGAACACGTTTCAATTCAGCTGATGGCTGACTAAAGTAAAGCTTCTTGGTGACAAGAATACTTCCCATCTATAATATCAAAAACAGGTTCTTGACTCGTGTATGAGAATCTTCAGGGCCTCTGTCCCATCTTCTTCAGGGTTCTATTAAGCTGTTCAAACTTCTGGATCTGCCGGATAAGGAAATCCTCATAGCATCTGGTAACTTTGGTGTCTGCAATATGGATCATGCTCTTATCAATATAAAAGTCCACCTTCCAGATGGGTGGAATTCGCCATCTAGGGCAGAAATGCCACTGGTCCACACCAGGTTCTTCATCTTGTGCTTGAAGACAAGCAGCTGGATGCGGAACTCCTGCATCTTCTGTGAGGTCCAGGAAGCCAGCCAGCCTGGTCACAGGCATGGTGGTGTAGAGCTTGAGGAAGCTGCAAATGGTGGAGAGCTGGGCCTGCTGCTGCACTTCATTGGAAAACACCTTCAGCTGCTGCAGGAAGGGCTCTTTTGTGGTAGTTGGGATGGACATTGTCGTAGTTAGGCACCACAGGTGACAGGAACTTGGGGCAGGCATAGCTGAAAAGTTCCTCATAGACCTGGGGGTCACTCACCTTCTGCATGCGCAGCATCTTGTCCCTGTATTTCTCCCGCAGCTGGAGGTGAATGCTCTCATCAATCCACATGGGGTACACGGTGAGAGTAATGGCCAACAGATCATGCATCTGCTCATTCTGCTTCTTAATCATTTCATACTTGCATGTGGTCCTCTGGAACATACTCTTGGTCCTCTGGATGTACAGGAGGATATTGGCAAAGACCCGGACAGCATCCTGGTATTGACGCATCATTAAATATGCAACACCAACATAATAGTAGGTGGTGAGTGCCTGGCACTCAGGCACACAGGAATACATGCTTTTCTTGTTCAGCTCGATATTCTCCAGCACCTTGATAGCCTGGTAGTAATCCCCTAATAGAGAATGCAGGCGCAGAAGCCCCACCAGGCTGAAGTAGCCGAGCATCTTGTAGAGAGAGTGTTGTCCATACTCACCAGCTACACTTTTTGGGGTCACCTCCGCTGGTGTAGACCTCCAGCTGCCGGTTGATTTTGGACTTGTCAACCAGAGAATGCAGCACGTGGAGGACAGTGTACACGTTTCAGATTTTAGGATTGGATCTAAGGAAGTCTATCTCTTCCTCTGATTTCTTGACAGTCTTGCAGCGGTACTGACTGGATGACTGGAACTGGTAGATGAACTCATCGATGATGTCCCAGAGCCGCTGGTTGGGGAGTTCAAGAGGAGCAGGTCCATCAGCATTGAGGATGTAGTTGAAGAGATCACAGTAATTGTAATAGGATTGGAACCTCTGTTCTAAGGAGGGTCTCCCAGTGACTTTGGAATAAATATGCCTGTAGTACAATTCTTTGTACAAAATTAGGAATACAGTATCATTGCCAACTTGGATTGCAATTGCTTCTGCCTCAGGCCACAGTGTATTCTTGAAGAATTTTTCAGTTAGCTTGGTCCAGCTGTTCTCATAAACGTCCTGGATCTCGTACACCTTCTGGTCAATGACATCACTACAGACAGGACTGGCCTGAAGCTCATAACACTTTCTGGTCAATCAAATCCGAGACAGTTTTGTGTGGACATACTGAATGAAGGGGTTTTTTGGTTTTTTGGTTTTTTGTTTTTCTTTTTTTGTGTGATTTCTTTTATTTTTATTGAATATTTTATTTACATTTCAGATGCCATCCTCTTTCCCCATTTCCCCTCCCTAGAAACCCCCTATCCCATGCCCCCTTCTCCTTAAGTTTTTGATGACTTCAGGAATTACCTGATAAGTCTGCTGCTCATACTGTCGTTCATAGGCAAGGTCCTATTTTGGATCTAATGCGTGCATATCATAGTAGCCCGGGTGGGCATAGGGATCATAAGCTGTCTCAGACTCGTAGTCATCAGCAGGATAAGACATGGCTATGGCTATGGCACTCCAGAAGCCTGTGATAGAGAGCAGAAGTACCTAAGAGAAATGTTCTTATCTGGGCTGCTAATATTCCATCCCAGAGGCAAAGAACATCTAAACAACAACAACAAAAAGACACCAGGCATGGGAAGCTCTCTTTTGAGTTGTTGGTCAGGATTGTTCAAGGGACTCTCAAAACATACAAGCTATTGCTATTTACCTTGTTACCTGCTCCCTCAAAGGTGGAAACTAAGTCTCTATTGGTGAAGACATCATGTACTCAGGGGGCCCATGAAGTGGAATTGACCTGAATGCCTTTTCCTTGAGGATTAGGTTTCATGGTACCAGGAGGTGGCATGCAAGCTTCCAGAAGGAGATAACTAAGCCTCCTACCCAGCTATGACATCCATGAACCACAAAAACTCACCAGCATGACACAATAACCCTAAGGGTGAAATGGTGGTACACATACCTTGGTAGTAATCAACAGCTCTCTAATTGGAATTAAGAGCAGCTCATCAAGAGAACAAGCATGCCTGGTACTAGAAACCTACCTAACTACTCCATGCTAGTGAAATAGTGGATCTTGGAAGAGAACTTATAACCACCACTTTACTAAACCATAATAATGCCAAAGAACAATCTAAACTTTTGTCCTTATAGCCACAGAGAGTGTAGTCTTCACCCCTCATCAAGGAAAGTGATCTTTGCAACAGAAAAGCACAACCAATCAAAGTATCACATTATCAAGATCAGCCCTAATGGATACATCTACAAAATATTCCTTTCCTAAGTCTCAGGAACTGTTGGAGAAGATGAGACAGAAATATTTTAAGAGCCAGAGGATCTGGGAGTTTGCTATGAAACTGTGTCTCCTAGTAATGTCAGAAGCTACAGCCATGAAAGTCTCAGAGAAACAGGACTGTCTAAATGTGAGTTGAACAAAGACAACACAGTAGACATGCTAAAGTGGATGGGAGAAAACTCAAAAGGCCTCAAGTCTACACACACATAAAAAATTATAGGCAACAAAGAAATGTTGAGAGTGAGAGAAATAGTTTTCCCCAGGGAAGAACATGTCAATTGGTTATCCAATACCAAATGGTCAGCCCTGAAAGCATGTATACAAGTAACATTACTGAATAGGTTATATTAGGAATGTATATGCATATACAGATATGTTCTCTGTGTGTGCATGTAACAACAATCAATGAAAATAGAGGCTACAACTATGAAAGGGAGCAAGGAAGGGCATATGGGAGGTTTTGAAGAGAGGAAAGGGAAGAAAGAAATTACATAATTTTATTATAATCTCAAAAATAAGAGAAAAGTGGAAGAGGAATAACTATTAATACATAACAGGAACAGGGTTTGGTATGGTGTTGCAGGCATTTAATTCCAGCACTCAGGAATCAGAGGCAGATGGATCTCTGCAAGCTCAAGATGATCCTGATCTGCAAAGAGAATTCCAAAACAGCCAGGGCTACACACAGAAATGCAATCTTAAACAAACAAACAAAACAAATAAAAAACAAACCAACATCAACAACAACAAAAAAAAAAAAAACTTAAATTGGAACACTTAGAATCTGTGGTGCTGAAATCTGTTCTTCCTTTCTTCTTCCTAACATAGCATGACCAGAGCACCCCAGCAGTGTTCAACTAAGGCTATGATTTCATCTGCCTCACTTCACTCTTAGAGAATCTCGGTATCTTTGAAACAGATAGAACTTCTCATCCTATGTTAAACTATATTGCAGAGGCTAAGTTCTGAATGAGTACAACTGAGACATGGGGGCTTTTTAGCTACTACTTTTTAGAAAGTGGTTTTAACTCCAGCACAGATTGGTGAAAATATCGGGGCCCCTAATTACTGGGAGAGAGAAGATGAGAAAACCTGAATGAAATCAGTGCCCAACTTCAGTCTAGTGCTCAGGCCCTAAAGTAGGAGTATCTTTCTGAAACAACTAAACCACTGTATCCAGCTCCAGCTTCCAAGTCTTGGGTCAGACATTTTGCTGGAATAGAAGCAGGTTTTAAAATAGAGACCTCCTATTTATTCGCTAATATATGGATATTAGTCACTAAATAAATGATAACCAAGCTCCAATCCATAGACGCACCAAGGTTAGGCATAGAGAAAAAGAAGGGTCAAGAGAACACATGGATCTCCCTGGGAAGGGAAAATAAAATAGATTTTATGGGTGGAATGAATGTGGGGTGGGATGCAAGAGCAGGAGAATTAGTTAGGAGGGGAAGGAGAGATAGGACTGAAAGAAGGAATGAGGGGGAAAACAGCTAGAATCGAAGTGAGGTATGGAAACCTAATTCAATGGAAACTAACAATAAAATGATTCTGAATGGCTCCCAGTGCTATACTCATAGATCAGTGCCTCATTCAGCCATTATAGAGGCTTCCTCCTGCAGCAAATGGGAACAGATACAGAGACCCACAGCCAGACGTTACACAGCTCTAAAAGATATAGCTCCATCAAATCCCTCCCCTCCAAGGTCAGGCAACTCCACAGAAGGGGAGGCAGAAAGAACAGGGGAGATAGAGGGGACAAAGGGCACTAGATGAACAAGGCCCTCTAAAACAACCTAGCAAAGCTCATATGAATCCACAGAGACTGAAGCAGAAATTACAGGGCCTACATGGGTCTGCACCAGGTTCTTGGCATACATACTATAGCTTTTAGTTTAGTGCTTTTATGGGACTCCTGAGTGTGGGAATGAGGGTGTCTTTTTTTTCTTTTCTTTTTTTTTTTTTAACTGGAAATTTTATTTATTTATTTCATTGCTTGTGCGATGGAAAATGGGAGGGAGGGAGGGTTAGGGTAAGTTTAGGGTTAGGTTTTATAGTTTTTAGGGTTAGGGTTAGTTTTAGGGTTTAGGGTTAGTAGTTTTAGGGATCAGGGCATAATAAGCAAGACTTTTTTTTTTTTTTTTTTTAAATTCAGCGTTAGGTTTAGGGTTTCATCTCTTCTCTCCATGCTGGGATGAAAGTCCACGCCTTGGGAAGGAAGTCCTTCTAAATGTAGTCCATCTCGCTGCTTCATGGAAAAAGACTTTGGTTCTGGCCTTCCAGGTGATTCCCAAAGGGCAGTCTGGGTACCCATGTCTCCCATGGGGTTCATGTCCACATCGTATGTATTCATGCCCATAGAATATTCCAGATTGTGAATTGTGATAAACTTCAGATTCTTTTCCCAGATGAGACATCGTGCTGCTTCTTCATTCTTATCCTTGTATCCTTTCTCATGGGTTTTCTTCCAGAGATCCCAGTGGTAGTCCAGGGTAGGATCTCTCTGCAGTTGCTTCATTGCTACAGGGCATACTCAGGGTACCCAAAACAGCCATCTCCTTATGCCAGTGTTGGCAGGAGTCCTCATGGTGCGGTGCTCACTCCAAAAACGTCCCATGCTGTTGCTACCCTCGCCCAACCAGAAGAATTCAGGCTCCTTTATACAGTAAGCTTGCTCCTTCTTCTCTTCTTCTTCCTCTCTCTTCCTGGTGTCTCTGATTCTTGTGCCTTCTCTTCATCTCCTTTTCTTCTGTTGATTTGTCTTGTCCTTCCATTTGATGGTTTTGGTTTTAGCTTATATTGTACTTTGCTATGTTCTGTTATCTCTCAGAAACCTGTTCTTTTCTAATTGAGAGACAAAAATGGAGTGGATCTGGATGGAAGGGGAGGAGGGCAACTAGGAGGAGCAGAGGTAGAAGAGAATGTATTCAGATTATATGTGGAGAAGATCTGTGTTTAATAAAAGGGAATAAATAAATAAATAAATAAATAAAACAGCGACCTCAGCATGTATGTCTCTTTGCCACCTGTGCCCCCAGTCCCTGTGGAGATCCTAAGAAGACATCAGATCCCCAGGAACTAGAGTTTTAGGTGGCTACAAGACTGACCCTCAGCCACCATGTGAGTGCAGGGAATTGAGCCTGGGTCCCCAAGCAAGGACAAGACCAGCCAGTGCTCTTAATCACTGAATGAGCTATCTTACCCAGCACCCCAGTATGCTAAAGTTGATGGCTAAAGATCCTTGGGGGAAAATGATGTTTGCATTGAAGAAGATGGAAGAGGAAGTGAGTAGGTTTGTCAGAGATAGAAGTTAAGTGTTATCAATGAAGACCAACAAAAGACTCTAAGCATGTAAGAAAAGATACTAAGTATAACCTTCTGGGGGTCCAAAACAGATCTTAAATACCAACCTCAAAATCTCTTCTGGAAGAGTTCAAAATTAATTCCATGAATCTGAAAATTAGTTCTTCATGCCTAAGTGCACTGTTGAAAACTATAAATTATCTTGCAAGTAGTGGCTCATCGCAGCCAGCTGTTTCACACACTGAGCAAATCAGAGACAGGATTACAAAAACACAAACTATCTATGTTTAAACCCAGTGCTCCTTGTGAGGAGAACATGAGTGGTCCACACAGCGAGGGTGTACGAGGAATAAGCATGACTGCCAGAAGCTGGGTGAATACATAATTAATGATAGGAAACCTCTGAAGGAATAATCCATAACCTAAAAGTTCCTGTTTCAAATCAAATGCAAAGAACAGACAGTATGAGGAATCAAGCTGCAAACAAGAGAAATTGTGAAAGAGACGAGGTATTGAATTTAGCCAAGTCTTCAAAGTAAACAATATACATTCTCTCTCTCTCTCTCTCTCTCTCTCTCTCTCTCTCTCTCTCTCTCTCTGTTGTGTGTGTGTGTGTGTGTGTGTGTGTGGTGTGTGTGTGTGTGTGTGTGTGTTTGTGTCTGTGTATGCATGTGCCTTTGTGGTGTGTGAGTGTCTTTCCTTTCCCTTTCTGAGACAGCACTTCACTATATAAATTTAGCTGACCTCGAACTCACACAGGACCTCCTGCCTCTGTCTTTCTGAATGCCAGGATTAAAGGCATAAAATACCACATCCCACAGATGTCTCAATTTTTAAACCCTGTTATTAGAGGTTATGAAGGAAAGTATAATAACAATGTTACACCAAACAGAAAACAATTTATGGAGACACCGATATCATATTTTTTTTTTAAAGACCAAATGGAAAATCTAGAAAGTAAGAACACTGAGATTTTAAAAAGTCTACAAGAGTTCAACTAGATTTAAGTTAATGCAAGAAAAGAATAGTGAATGTTTGGATTAAAAGAGCTTATGTAATCTGAAGAATAAAAAATTAAAACAAGAATTGTGTTGAAATTTTGATGGGGATTGCATTGAATTTGGTAAAATGACCATCTTCACGATGCTAATCCTACAGATCCATGAGCATAGGAGATCTTTCCATCTTCTGATATCTTCTTCAATTTCTTTCTTCAGAGACTTGAAGAAGTTCTTGTCATACAGGTCTTTCACTTGCTTGGTTAGAGTTACATCAAGATATTGTACATTATTTGTGGCTATTGTGAAGGGTGTTGTTTCTCGGATTTCTTTCTCAGCCCATTTATCGTTTGTATATAGGAGGCAGAGATGAGCTAGAAACCTAGTGCAACGGAAACTTCCAGGAATCTACAGAGGGTGGCCCAAGCCAAGAATTCTAGCAAAGTCTAAACTGGAGCCTAAACTGGCTATCTCCTGTAACCAGGCAAGACTTCCAGTGGAGGGTTGAGGCACCAACCCAGCCATGAAACCTTCTACTCACAAATTGTCCTGCCTACGGATGTGCTCCAGTAAATGTGGTGCAGAAATTGTGTGAGTGGACAAGGAGTGACTGGTCAAGCTTAAGACCCGTGCCACAAGAGGAAGTCCAACCCTGACTCTGCTTGGAGGTCCAGGAACAAGACAGAGGCTGGATAGCCCACAGATTTAGGATATACTGGAAAGAAGGAAGAAAGGAAGGAAGAAAGGAAGGAAGGAGGGAAGGAAGGAGGGAAGGAAGGAAGGAAGGAAGGTTAATGAAATGATTCCTAATGATATTCTGCTATACTCAAAGATTGGTGCCTAACCCAATTTTCATCAGAGAGGCTTTGTCCAGCAACTAATGGGAACCACAGCCAAACATTAGGCAGAGCTTGGGGAATCCTGCTGAAGATGGGGGAGGAAGGATTATAGAAGCCAGAGAGGTCAAGAACCACAAGAATCAACTAACCTGCGTCCATAGGGGCCCACAGAGACTAACTAAACTGCCAACCAGGGAGCCTGCATGGGACTGACCTAGGCCTTCTGCATATATGTTATGGTTGTGTAACTTGGCATTATTGTGGGACTCCTAGAAGTGGGAGCAGGGGGTGTCTCTGACTCTTCTGCCTGCTTTTGAGACCCTTTCCCTCATACTGCTTGCCTCATCCAGTCTTAACAGGAAGGGATGTGGCTAGTCTTACTGCAACTTGATACTGCATGTTTGCTTGATATTCATGGGAGGCCTACTCTTTTTTGAAGAGAAAGGGAAGAGGAGTGGATCTGATGGAGAGGGGAGGTGTGTTGGGGGAGGGACTAAAAGGACAGGAAGGAGGGGAAACTGCTGTTGGGATATAAAATAATAATAATAGTAATCAAAATAAAAGAAGAAAGAGAAATGAATAGAATTCAGGGAAATGTGTGACATCATAAATTATACCAATAAACACAGTATCGACAGGAGCAGAAAAAGAAGAAAGAAATCTACAAAATATCTGAAAACGTCCACACTTTGCCAAAAATAAATCAGAAAAATGTTGAAAGCAACAAGAGAGAAGGAACTTATCACTTACAAGAAGACCTCTGTAAATTAGTGACCAACTTATCTACCAAACAATAAATGCCAGAAATAAGAAGGATGATATATATGGTCATATGGAAAAACTTTCAAGAAAGAACCACACTTAACAAAGCTGTGTTTCAAAAGAAGACAAAGTAAACACACTCTTAAACGAATAAAAGGCAAAGGGCTGTGTTGTTCCACATTTTCTTCTTAAACGGAATATTTGTTTGTAATGGAGTGTTCTGTCTGCTTGTACATCCATGTGCCAGAAGAGGGCATCAGATTCCTTTTATATCCCACCCTGTGGTTGGTGGGAACTGAACTCCAGACCTCTAGAAGAGCAGCCAGTGTTCTTAACCACTGAGTTATCTCACCCGTTCATAAACATAACATGTTAAGTCCACCACATGAAGATAAGTTACCTCAGATAGTGATTTGAATTCACAAGAAAACTGTATATGAGGATGCCATGATGAAACCACTACTTTATATGATAGTCTAAAAAGTTAATAAAAGAAGAAAAACATGAATAAAGGTCATTATGAATTGATAAAAGACAGTACAAATACATATTTCCTCTTCTCTTAGCTGACTGGAATAGAAATTTGATCATTTAAATTGTTATGCTTGAAACAAGGTTTCTAATGCTTTTTAAATCATTTTTTAAAACTAGTAAACAATTCAGTGGATTTTGTTATGGCTTCCTTATACAAACTTCCTTTTTATGCCCCACCCCACTGCCCTCTACTGCCACCCTGTCCCCAATTGTGGGTTGCCTTCTTCTCACAATAGTCTTCTTTTATGGTTTTAAATAATAATATTCCTTTACTGTTTTAACTCTTCTTACCCATCCATGGACAACTTCCAGCTGCATGATCTACACATGTACATGTACACTCATACACTTAAATCTAGGTTCTGCATATGAAAGAAAATATGGCATTTGTCTTTCTGAGTCTGCTTATTTTACTTAGCATAATGACTCCCTTTTCCATCCAGTTTCTTAAAGACATCATGATTTAATTTTTCTGGTTAATAAAATTCCATTGTGTGCATGTATCAGCCTTTCTTTCTTTCTTTTTTTTTTTTTTTTTGTTTACAACTTAACTTTATTCAACAAAACACAACTTCAAGGTTCCCAGCTTCCTGAATGTGTTGTAAGCCTTAAAAATAAAGGAGCTTCATTACAAAATTTGAAGCCTTAAAAAAAAAAAAAAGACTTCTGCTACAAAATATGACAAGATTATTCTAAATTCATACTCACTTTGAAAACCTGGGATTTTGTAGCTATAAAAATAGCAACATGTTGGCAATCTTTATTCTGCTACACAGAAGCAATACAACAGTTACATAGTCCATGGTCTCTAAACAGGTAATCATCAACAGTCGCTCCAGCCTTTCTTTAGTTATCTTTGATAAGCATCTGAAACACTGCTTCCATTTCTTATCTACTGTGAACAGTGAAGCAATAAACGTGGATGTGCAAGGATCTTTTTGGTTAGACATAGAATCCTTTGTGTAGACACACAGGAGAGGTTTAGCTAGGTAATTTGGAAGTTCTATTTTTAGTCTTTTGAGCACCCTCTATCCTGAGTTCCATAGTTGCCGAATCAGTTTCCATTTCTCACCAGCAGTTTTATAAGAGATCTCCTTTCCTCCCACCCACACTACAATTTATTGTAATTTCCTTTCTAGACGACAGTGGTTCTGACTGTAATCTCAAAGCAGTTTTAATTTCCTCATAGCTATGGATGTTGAACAGTTTTCTAAATGTTAATTGGACATTTGTATTTCTGCCTATACTTTGAAGACCTGAGAGACTGCACAAGAAAAACACATCAGTACTGTAAGATACTAAAAAAATAAAAATTAAAATAGGTACCTTTTCTATATACCAATAACAAACTTGCCAAGAAAGAAATTAGAAAAAAATATTATTTACAATAACTTAAAAAATACTTAGAAATAAATCTAACCAGAAATGAAAAACCTCTATTTCAAGACACTGAAAAGAGAAATTGAAGACAATGCCAAAATAGTGGGAAGATCTTCCATGATCATGGATTGACAGATTTATATGGTGAAATGGCTATTTTACCACAAGTCTCATACAGACTTCATGTAATAACTATCAAAAGTACAATGATAGCCTTCATAGAATAAGAAAAAAAAAACAGTTCTATGATTCACATAGAAGCACAAAAGATTCTCAACAAACTGATGTTAAACAGAAAGATCAATGCTAGATAATCACAATATCTTGTCTCAAATTATGTTACAGAGTCATAGTAACAAAATAAGCTTGGTACTGATGTAAAACATACATGCCAGCTGGACAGTGCCCAATTGTGTGGCATATCCCAGCACTCAGGAGGCAGAGGCAGGCAGATCTCTGAGTTTGAGGCCAAACTGGTCTACGGAGTGAGTTCCAGGACAGCCAGGGCTACATAGGAAAACCCTGTCTCAAACAAACAAACCAACAAAACCAGACATGTATACAGTAAAATATAAATGAGGATTCAAAAATCAACTCACATGACTCTAGCCACCCAATTTTCAACAAAGGTGCAAAAACATACATTCGTTAAAAACAAATGACAGCCTCTTCAACAATGGAACCAGCAAATTTGATATGAAAACCCTATTGCTGAATACTTCATACCTTGGTTGTAAAGTATAAAGAAATCACATTGAAACTGAGCTGGAAGCTTCATTGCTGATTAGATTCCTAGCACCACAGGGTGCCAGTCGGATGTTAGGGAGAAAATCCTTTGAGGATCTCACATAGCAGTGAACATTATGGGCGTCAATACTAATGCAGCAATGGCATACCTGTTATGGGCTAACTAACTGCTTTTTAAGATAGATTTGAGGCCTACTTATTCCACAGGAAGGATTCCATACCAGGTACTATAAACCTGCTCACATGGCTGGGGAAGACATAGTCCTGAAAAAGGAACTTAACTTCTGTTGTTTACTTAAATTGGCACAGCACTAAACTGCCTTCAAAATACCCATGTTTATATCTCATCGTTAATCAGAGAAGCTTCTCTTTTCAGTGAATGCAGAGACTTGTGGGTGATAAAAGTGCTGAGAATAAGTGACATTTGTGAACTGAATTCTGAACAAGACATTTATTTACATCACCTAACTCCCAAGGAACATGGAGAAGAGGAAAGGGAAAGGATCTAAGAGCTGGAAGATAGTAAGAAAGGCAGTAAAACGCCATCTTCAGGCTAAGAAACAGCAGTTGCAGAGGCAGGTCAGTCTGGTAGCGCAGGTTGTTAATTCCAGTACTTGGGAAGCAGAGGCATGAGTTCTAAGGCCAGCCAGATCTACTTAGTGAGTTACAGGACAGAGCTACCTAAAGAGACCCTGTCTCAATAGAAAGAGAGAGGGAGGGGAGAAAGTGGGCAAGGAGGAGAGCACAATCAATAGTAGTCAGGAGCTCACAGAAGCTGTTGCCTGCACATGATTAACCCTCATTGCTAACCATCATTGTTAGGCAGGAGAGGGGCTCATGGCACCCTAACCTCCATGCAGTAGTATTGGCTACTGATAGATTCTGGGAGACAGAAGTCATTGTCATTAGCCTTGTATGCAATCATGAGCCCACCAAGCATAAATGCAGTGTTTGAAAACCAAAGCCACAGATACCCCTGTTTAACTCAATGAGTCACAAAATAAAAATGTTTTTTAAGTTCATGAATTACATGAATTTGGGAAGGGGATTTGTAGATGGGAGTAAGGGGGGAAGATAAAAATGAAAAAGCTATCAAAGAAAGTGTTGGTGAGAGTAATTAGAATGTTCTTTTTAATCTATCTATCCATTTTTTAAAGATGGGGTTTCACTATGTAACCCTAAATGGCTTGGATCTCACTATGTAGACCAGGCTGCCTTCAGACTCAAAGAGATCTGTCAGCCTCTGCCCCTCAAATGTTGGGAATAAAGGTTCATGCCTCTATACCTGGCCTAATTTGCAACAGTAAATGTAGAAAGGACATGGAATATTAAAACATTTATCTTAACAGGATATAGTGGCAAACACCTTTGATCCTAGCATTTGGAAGTCAAAGGCAAGTGGATCTCTGTGAGTTCAAGGCCAATCTGGACTATAGAGTGAGTTTCAGGACAGCCAAAGCAACATAGTGAGACCCTGTTTTAAAAACAACAACAATAACAACAACAACAACATAATGATAATAACAACAGAGATCACCTTTAAGATATTATATTAGTAATTTATGTACACAAACTCTGCAGGATGTTTGTGCAACTTCAAATAATCTGTCCCCAAATATTAACTAATCACGCTGGCTGTTTTAAAAACATATATTCACAAATTCTCTAATACTACCCTATATCCTTGGTAGATACTAATTCTCTTCTGCTTCAATAGGAACAAGATGAAGAAACTCACTTCTGGCCAGCCATGCAGCTCAGTGGAAGAAGTTTGCTTCTGCAAAAAGAGTATAAAAGGGGCTGGAGAGATTGCTCAGTGGTTAAGAGCACTGACTGCTCTTCAATTCTCAGCAACCACATGGTGGCTCACAACCATCTGTAATAGAATCCAATACCCTCTTCTAGTGTATCTAAAGACAGATACAGTGTATTCATATAAATAAATAGATCTTTTAAAAAAGAGTTTATGAAAAGAAAAACAAATAGCAACTTACAAGGACAAACATACAACAGAAACCAAATGGAATATAGTTGACTAAAAAGCCCAGTAAATTAAATGAATCATTATGTCCTAGGTTGAATATTTGAGCACAAAAATATTAGTGGAATATCTTGTGAAGTTTGACTAGTCTTTACGTAAAAGCAATGTATAACCATTAATTTCTTAGTTTTAATAAACATATATCATAACTAGTAAGCAAAGATGGGTGTGGTATGTGGTTTTCCTACAAATGGATATTGTTAATGAAGTCTAATAATATGAAAATGAATTTGGGGGGATCATTTTCAAGACAGGGTTTTTCTGTAAGCCCTGACTGCCCTGGGACACACTTTGTAGACCAGGCTTGCCTTGAACTCAGAAGAGATTCACCTGCCTCTGCCTCCTGAGTGCTGGGACTAAAAGTATGTGCCACCATACCTGGCTTGAAACTAAATCTTAATGAATGAAAGTGACTGATGAACCAAATTGAAATGTCATAAAGACATCTAAGCAGACGGACTTACTGGAATTTGAAAAGTCGGTGCCGTGACACAGCACTTTAAGTTTACAGTGTTCCATATGCCGCATAACTGGATGGCTCCTTGCCAGGATCATTTACAATGTGACTTCAGTCAGTGGGCAGAAGGCAAAAAAAGGGGTGGAAGAAATAACACACATTATAAAAGTTGCTTTAAGTTAAGTTGTTGTGGCCAATGGCTATTTTGGATAGTTTGCAGAAGTTATTAAATTTATCCATGTTAAACCTGTAGAACACGTTTTTCTATGTCAAGAAATATGGTAACAAAAAGCATAATCAATTTAAGTGGCAGTCGGTCCAGAATCTGTTTGTACATTCTAGCATCTTTTACCCTTGAAATTGAATGATAGAGGAAGAAAGATAAGGAGAGTTCAGCATGGCCTTGGTAGGGACAGAATGACATCATTCTTGCCCCTGCAACAGGGCCAACAGAAGTGGCCTCTTCAAGTGTCGATGGGGTGAAGATCTGGTAAATGAAAATGGGTTGAGCAAATTCAAACATGGGAGAAAATGCGCGTTTAGATTTTGAAACAAGCAGTTAGTAAGAAAGATGTCAAGATGTACACAAGGCTTTTGCAAGATTTCTTCTAGTTCATACAGAAAGTAAGCCCATGGTTCTCAGAATGGTCACTGAGCCCTGATACATGGTGTGAGGTCGGTAAAGACCTTTGCAAGTGGGTACAGACCCACGAGGGTGAAGAAATGCCTGAGCTTGCTCTTTTCTTGTGGCACACAATTAATCTGACCTTGAAAACAGAAGCGGTTGATGATCTCCATCACTATAGCTCAGCCTCTTTAGCGTCAGCTTGCTCCGATTGGATTAATTTGGGGAAAACTACGCCTTTACTAAAGCCGCCACCATCACCACCCACCCCAACACCTAAGGCTTTACAGGCAAATCTTGCTATTTATGAAAGTGAACTGAATTGGAGAAGCCGTCCGATCTCTGAGGTAATTTCTCTTTGGAAAAGAAGGCTGTTAAGAATCACAATGAAAATTGGCCTTCCCTCTTGACAAGCACTACTCAGACACCATGGGACTGGCAGAAGGTAGCAAAGGCTTGTCTCTCAGGAGGACAATCTTTAGTTGTGGAGAGCAGAGTATGAGGAGGAGGTCAGAAAAGAAGTACTCTTCAGGAGAGAGGAAAATGAGAGGCTACACATTGGGTATTGACTAGAACGGGGCCATTTTTAGACCCTAGAGCACAGTCGAGAATATCAAAAGAAAATTTAGGGACTCAGGACTGGTCCTCAGTTTCCACCGCCTCAGTCATATTAACTCCTGATTCTCTCCCAGTGACCATGACCACAGGGGTACATGGTCCATTGCTCAGGGACACAGTGGGACTAATTTTCTGCAGAAGCTGTACCTCCCTGCAAGAGATCCATGTAATCTCAGGAGTTATTGATTCTGACTACACAGGAGAAATAAAAATCATGTTGTAGCCACCCACAAAACCAGTACAGATTCATGCAGGGCGCAGAGTTGGTTGTTCAAGTGGTGTTGCCATTATGTGTTGGGGGTTGGTCAGTACAAACTCAGGCCCGAGGAGAGGAAAGCTTTGGTTCAAGTAACCTAGTGTTTAGAGTGGAAGAAGTAAAGAAAACCAGGCCTTTTAAAGGAGATAACAATAAATGGATAAGTTATCAAAGACCTTTTGGATACTGGAGCAGATGTCTCTTGCATAGACTTGTAAAGTCTTGCATAGTCTTGAAAAGACTGGCCTGCACTTTGGCCCACCACATCCACTCCCTCCACACTCTCTGGTATGGGACAAGACTCTAGTGTTGCTCAAACCACAGCCGTTTTGCATTGGGAGGAACAAGAAAATAGAGAAACTTTCCAACCTTATGTGAAACCCTCCCTACCCTTCACACTATGGGGAAGAAACTTGTTCAGTCAAATGGGAGCTTTTCTGCTGACTCTTTCAGATCCTGTCTTGCAGCAGATGCTAAAGATGGGCTTTATCCTCAGAGAGGCCTTGGCAAAAAGCAGCAAGGTATGCTTATGCCCCTTGAGTCATAACAAAGAAAAGGTAGGGATGGACCAAAGGCCCCAGCCGGCAGGGTGCCACTAGGCACAGATGACTTTTCCTGTTCTATTTTCCAGGGTTTGCAGAGAATGGCACCCTCCTACTGCCACCTGGAGAGCTGTGGTGACAAGCTGCCAGGGGAAGAGGGACCAGCACAGTCATGCAAACGGCTGGGACAGGCTGCTGGTGGGGTCAAGCAGGCCCCTCCTCCTCTCCTGGGCCAGACAGAAATGACATCTAGTTGGCAAGGACCCACCAGGTCAAGAATAGTGGGTGGAATCTTGCTGCTGAGAGCTTGGAACAACACAGCTCACCCAAAAGTTTAAATGTTCATGCTTTTTTTTTGGTCTAAAATTTGTTTAAATGCTTGTTCTTCCCTCGTAACAGGAACATCTGAAACAATGTTCGTGCTTTTTAACCCAAGACTGTTTAAAATTTTTCTCAATTTGTTTAAAAATTCTTTTGAGCTTCAGAATATCATATTGGAAGAAAGTGAGTGTCTTAAGACAGTGTGTGAGCATCTGAGACAGTGTGTGAGGGTCTGAGACAGTGTGTGAGGGCCTGAGTGTGTGAGTGTCTGAGAGAGTGTGTGAGTGTCTGAGAGAGAGTATGAGTGTCTGAGACAGTGTGTGAGTGTCTGAGAGAGTGTGTGAGGGTCTGAGAGAGAGTATGAGTGTCTGAGAGAGTGTGTGTGGTGAGGTCTGAGAGAGTGGTGTGAGGTTGTCTGAGAGAGTAAGTCTCTGAGTGTCTGAGAGGTGTAGTTGAGGGTCTGAGAGAGTAGTTGAGTGTCTGAGACGAGTGTGAGTGTCTGAGAGAGTGTGTGAGTGTCTGAGAGAGTGTGTGAGTGTCTGAGAGAGTGTGTGAGTGTCTGAGAGAGTGTGTGAGTGTCTGAGAGAGTGTGTGAGTGTCTGAGAGAGTAGTTGAGTTGTCTGAGAGAGTGTGTGAGTGTCTGAGAGAGTGTGTGAGTGTCTGAGAGAGTGTGTGAGTGTCTGAGAGAGTGTGTGAGTGTCTGAGAGAGTGTGTGAGTGTCTGAGAGAGTGTGTGAGGTCTGAGAGAGTGTTGAGTGTCTGAGAGGTGTGTGAGGTCTGAGAGGTGTGTGAGTGTCTGAGAGAGTGTGTGAGTGTCTGAGAGAGTGTGTGAGTGTCTGAGAGAGGTTATGTCTGAGAAGTGTCTGAGGAGTGTCGTGAGGTTAGAGA
>JAJTUV010004572.1:0-17720 GCA_021653895.1 Mastomys natalensis
TTTGTCCCTATGGTCCTCTCTAGGCACTCTCTAGGCCCTCAGTATGGCCATTTCTATGGTCCTTTCTAGGCCCTTTCTAGGCCCTCACTAAGACCATCTCTATGTACATATCTTGGGCCTCTCTAGGCCCTCACTAATGCCATCTCTAAGGTGGAATTTCGACCCTTCTAGGCCCTCACTATGGCTGTCTCTATGATGTCTCTAAGCCCCCTCTAGAAACTCACGATGGCCATTTCTATGGTCCTCTCCAGTCCACGCCTAGGCCTTCATTACTGCAGTCTGTATAGTCCTCTCTAGGCCGTTTCTAGGCCCTCACTATGGCTGTGTCTATGATCCTCTCTATGACCTCTCTAGGACTACTCTTGTCCCTCTCTAGGCTGTCTCTATGGTCATCTCTATGGTCTTCTCTAGGCACTCTCTGGGACCTCTCAAAACCCTCTGTAGGCCCTCTCTATGGTCGTCTTTATGGTCCTCTCTAGGCCCTCTATGGGACTCAATATGTCAGTCTCTATCATCCTCTCTAGGACGTCTCTAGGCCCTCTCTAAGCCTTCTGTATGCCCCCTCTATGTTCGTCTCTATGGTCCTCTCTAGGCCTACTCTAGGCTCTCACTATGGCTGTCTCTATGGTCCTCTATAGGAACTATATAGGACCTCTCTAGGCTCTCTCTATTGTTGTCTCTATGGTCCTTTCTAGGCCCACTCTATTCCCACAATCTGTCAGTCTTTATGGTTCAGTATAGGCCCTCTCTATTCCCTCACTATGCCCTTCACGATGGTGCTCTCTAGGCCCTATCTAGGCCCTCACTATGGCGTTTTCTATGGTCCTGTCTAGGCTCTCACTATGGCTGTCTCTATGGGCCTCTCTAGGCCCTTACTATTGCCATCTCTATGGTCCTATCTAGGCCCTCTCTCGGCCCTCAGTATGACCATTTCTATGGTACTTTCTAGGCCCATTCTAGGTCTTCACTAAGACCTTCTCTATATACATATCCTGGCCCTATCTAATCCCTCACTATGGCCGTCATTATGGTCCTCTCTCTGCCCTCTCTAGGCCCTTACAATGGCCATTTATAAGGTGTGCTCAAGGATGTCTCTAGGCCCTCACTGTGGCTGTCTCTATGGTCTTCTCTAGTCCACTCCTAGGCCCTCACTAGGACTGTCTCTATGGTGCTCTCTAGGCCATCTCTAGGCCCTCACTATGGCTGTCTGTATGGTCCTTTCTAGACCTTCTCTAGGCCCTCTGATGGTTGTCTCTATTATCCTCCTTATGACTTGTCTTAATCCTCACTATGAGAGACCTTATGGTCCTCTCTAGGCCCACTCTAGGCCCTCAACATGGCCGTCTCTATGGTTCCATCTAGGCCCCTCTAGGCACTGACTATGGCTTTCTCTATGATCCCATCTAGGCCCACTCTAGGCCCTCACTATGGCAGTTTCTATGGTCCTATCTAGGCCCTCTATAGGCTCTCACTATGGTCGTCTCTATAGTCCTATCTAGACAACCTCTAGGCCCTTACTATGGCCGTCTCTATGGTCCTTCTAAGCCCCCTCTAGACCCTTATATGGCTGTCTCTATGGTCCTCTCTAGGCCCTCTCTAGGCCATTCTAGGCCCTCTCTAGGCCCTCAATATGCCCTCTCTACGCCCTCTCTATGGTTGTCTCTATTGTCCTCCCTAGGCCCCATCTATGCTGGCACTCTGACAGTCTTTATGGTCTTTTCTAGCTGTTCTCTATGCACACATTATGGCCGTCTCATAGGTCCTCTCTACGGTCTATCTAGGGACTCATTATGGCCCTCTCTATGGTTCTATCTAGGCCCTATCTAGGCAATCACTATGACCCTCTCTATGGTTCTATCTAGGCCTATTCTAGTCCCTCATTATGGCTGTTGCTGTAGTCCTCCCAAGGCCCTTATCTAGGAGCTTTTTATTGTCGTCTCTATGGGCCTCTCTAGGCCCTTTCTTAGCCCTCACTATGGCCATTTCTATGGTCTCTCTAGGTCCACTCTAGGCACTCATCATAGGTGTGTCTATGGTACCATATAGGCCCTCTCTAGGCCCTCACTATGGCCAACTCTATATTCCTTTCTAGGCCCTCTCTAGGCACTCACTATGGCCTTCTCTATGGTCCCATCTAGGCCCATGCTAGGCCCTCACTATGGCCGTTACTATGTTCCTCTCTAGGCCGTCTCTAGGCCCTCACTATTGATGTCTCTATGGTCCTCTCTAGAATCTCTCTGGGCCCTCTCTAGGCCCTCTCTATTGTCATCTTATGGTCCTACTCTAGACTTCTCTAATCCCTCACTAAGGCTGTCTCTATGGTCCTCTCTAGGCCACATCTGGTCCTCACTATGGCCGTTTCTATGGTCCTCTCTAGAACCTCTCTAGCCCCTCTCTAAGCAGTCTCTAGGCCCTCTCTATGGTCGTATTTATGGTCTTCTCTAGGCCCCCTCTTGGCCCTCACTATGGCCATCTCTATGGTCATCTCTAGTCCATCTCTAGGCCCTCACTATCGTCCTCTCTATGGTCCCATCTAGGCCTTCTCTTGGCAGTCACTATGGCCAGATCTATGGTCCACTCTAGATGCCCTCTACGCCCGCACTCTGACAGTCACTCTGATCCTCTGTAGGCCCTCTAAAGACACCCATTATTGCCGTTTCTTCGTCCTCTGTAGCCCTCTCTAGGTCTTCACTATGACCATCTCTATGGTCCCATCTCGGCCCTCTCTAGGCCCTCAGTATGGCCCTCTCTATGGTCCTATTTTGGTGCTTCTAGGCCCTCACTATGGCCGTCTCTATGGCCCCATAGGACCTCTCTAGGCCCTCATTATGGCCATCTCTATCGTCTTCTCTAGTCCCTCTAGAGGCCCTCACTATGGTCTTCTTATGGTCCGTTCAATGCCTTCTCTAGGCCCTCAGTATGGCCTTTTCTATGGTCCTCTGTAAACGCTCTCAATGCCTGCACTCTGGCAGTCCATATGATCCTCTCTATTCCCTCAGTATGGCCGTCTCAATGGTCCCATCTTGGTCCTTCTAATCCCTCATATAGCTGTCTCAAGGGTCCCATCTAGGCTCTCTCTATGTCCGTCTCCAGGTGCCTGTCTAGGTCCTGTCTAGTCCCTCACTATGGTCATCTCTAGGTGCTCTCTATGCCCCCACTAGGCCCTAACTATTGCTTCTCTATGGTCCTCTCTAGGCCACCTCTGGGCCCTCACTATGGCCATCTCAAAGGTCCTCTCTAGGTAGTCTCTAGGCCCTCACTATGCCCGGCTCTATGGACCTATCTAGACCTCGACCCTCTCTACGCCCTCTCTACGCCCTCTATATGGTCATGTTTATTGTCCTTCTAGGCCCCTTCTAGGCATTCACTATGACCATCTCTATGGTCCTCTGTAAGCTGTCTCTAGGCTCTCACAATGGCTGTCTCTATGATCCTTTCTAGGACCTATATAGGCCCTCTCTATGCCCTCCCTAGGCCTTCACTATCGACGTCTGTATGATCCTCTCTAGGCCGTATCTAGGACCAAACTAGGACTGTCTCTATGGTCCTCTCTATGACCTATCTAGGCTCTCTATGCTTCTCTAGGCCCTCTTCATGGTCGTCATTATGCCCCCATTTAGGCTCTCTCTAGGCCCTATTATGGCCACTTCTATGGTTCTCCCTAGGCCCTCACTAGGCCCTCACTGTGGCCTCATCTATGGTCTTCTCTAGGCCCTCACTATGGCTGTCTCTAATGTCCCATCTAAGCCCTCTCTATGGCCATCTCTATCTTTCCTTCTAGGCCCTCTTTAGGCCCTCACTATGGCTGTCTCTATGATCCTCTCTATGCCCACACTATACCCGCACTATGACTGTTTCTACGGTCCTCTCTAGGCCCTCTCTAGGTGCTCTTTAGGGTCATCTCTATGGTCCTCTTTAGGCCCTATGGTCCTCTCAAGGCCCTCTCTAGGCCTTTAATATGGCCATATCTATGGTTCCATCTTGGCCCTCTCTAGGCCCTCACTATCTCCGACTCTATAGTCCTTTCTAGGCCTCTCTATGCAATCACTATGGCTGTCTCTACTGTGGTCTCTAGGCCCTCTCTAGGTCTCACTATGCCCGTCTCTGTGGTTCAATCAAGGCCCTCTCTGGGACCTCACTATTGCTGTCTCTAAGGTCTTATCTATGCTCTATCTAGGCTCTCACTATGGCAGTCATATGCACACATCTAGGCCCTTTCTCGGCCCTCATGATAACACACTCTATTGTCCATCTCCACCTCATTATGGCAGTCTCTATGATCCCATCTTGGCCCTTCTAGGCATTCATTATGGCCGTCTCAATGGTCCTTTCAAGGCATTCTGTAGCCACTCACGATGGTCGTCTCTATGGTCCTATATAGGCCCTCTCTAGGCCCACAGTATCCTTGTCTCTATGGTTCTCTCTAGGTCCTCTCTAGGCCCTCATAATGGCCATCTCTATGGTCCAATCTAGGTTCTCTCTAGGCCCTTACTATGGCCATCTCTATTGTACTCTCTAGGCCCCATCTAGGCTTGTCTATGGTCCTCTTGAGGCCCCATCTAGGCCCTCACTATGGCCGTCACTATGGTCCCAAATCGGCCTCTGTATGACCCTCTCTAGGCCCTCACGATTGCTGTCTCTATGGAACCTCTCTAGGCCCTATCTAGGCCCTCACTATGTCCTTCTCTATGGTCCAATCTAGGCCCTTCTAGGACCTCACTATGGCCATCTCAATGGTCCCATCTATATCCTCTCTATGCCTTCACTATGGCAGTCTCTATGGTCCTCTCTAGGCCCCCTCTAGGACCTCACTATAGCTGTCTCTATGGTCCACTTTAGGCCCTCCCTATGAACTCACTATGTTCGTCTCTATCGTCCCATCTAGGCCCTCACTATGACAGTCTTAATGGTCCCATCTTGGCCCTCTTTAGGCCCTCACCATGCCTGTCTCTATGGTCCCATCTAGGCCCTTCTAGGCCCTGACTATGGCCTTCTCAATGGTCCAATCTAGGCCCTCTTATGGACTTCTCATGGTCCTGTCTAGGCCTTCTCTAGACCCTCAGTATGGTCGTCTCTATGGTGGCCTGTAGGCCCCCACTAGGCCTCCCTATTGCCGCCTCTATGGTCCTCTCTAGGCTACATATGGCTCACACCATGGCTGTCTCAATGGTCTTCTCTAGGCCATCTCTAAACCCTCACTATGACTATCTCTATGGTACTCTCTAGGACCTCTCTAGGCCATATCTAGGAACTGTCTAGGCCCTCTCTATGGTCATCTCTAGGCCTGCTCTAGGCCCTCACTATGGTCATCTCTATGGTCCTCTCTAAGACCTCTCTAGGCCCTCTCTAAGCACTCTCTATGCCCTCTCTATCATCGTCTTCATGGTCTCCTCAAGGCCCCTACTACACATTCAGTGTGGTCATCTCTATGGTTCTCTGTAGGCCGTCTCTAGGTCCTCACAATTTTTGTCTCTATGGTCCTTTCTAGGAATTCTATAGGCACTCTCTATGCCCTATCTAGGCTCTCACTATGGCCGTTTCTATGGTCCTGCCTACGACCTCACTAGGCTCCTCTAAGCCCTCTCTAGGCCCATCTATGGTCTTCTACATGGTCCCATCTAGGCCCCTCCTAAGAACTCAATAAGCCCATCTCTATGGTCCTCTCTAGGCCCTATCTAGGCCCTCATTATGGCCATCTCTATGGTCCTCTCTATACCTACTCTATGACCTCCCAATGGCCGTCTCTATCGTCCTCCCTAGGTCCTCTCTAGATGCTCTCTACGGTCATTCCTATGGTCCTATCTAGACCCTATCTAGCCCTCATTATGGCCGTCTCTATGGTCCTCTCTAGGCCTTCTCTAGGCCTTCAATATGGTCATATCTGTGGTCCGATCAAGGCCTGTCTAGCCCCTCAATATTGCGCTCTACTGTTCTTTGTAGCTCTCTCTAGGCCTCACTAAGGCTATCTCTAAGGTCCCATCAAGGCCCTCTAGGCCCTCACTATAACCATCTCTATGTCCTTCTCTATGCTCTATCTAGGCCGTCACTATGGCAGTATCTATGGTCCCATCTAGGCCCTTTCTAGGCCCTCACTATGACCATCTCTATTGTCCATCTCATCCCTCTCTAGGCCCTCACTATGGCCATCTCTATGATCATCTCTAGGCTGTCTCTAGGCCCTCTCTATGGCCATTGCTTTGGTCTTATCTAGGCCCTCTCTAGGCCCTCACTATGGCCATCTCGATGGTCCTCTCTAAGACCTCTAGGCCATTTTTAGATCCTATCTAGGCCCTCACTATGGATCTCTCTATGGTCCTCTCTAGGACCTCTCTAGGCCCTCTCTAGGCCCTCAGTATGGCAGTCTCTATGGTACCTCTAGACCCCATCTTGGCCATCAAAATAGCCATGTCTATGGCCCCTCTAGGCCACTTCTAGGCCATCACTATGACCATTCGTATGGTCCTCTCTAGGCCTCTCTAGGCCTTCAGTCTGGCTGTCTCTTTGGTCCTCTCTAGGACCTGCAGTAGGCCCTCTTTAGGCGCTATCTATGCCCACTATATGTTCATTTCTATGATCCTCTCTAGGCCCTCTCTAGGCCCTCACAATGGCTATCTCTATGGTCCTCTCTAGGACCTCTCCATGCCCTCTCTAAGCCCTCTCTATGCCTGCTTATGGTCATTTCTATGGTCCTCTCTAGGCCGCCTCTAGGCCCTCACTATGGCCATCTCTATGGTCTCTCTAGGCCGTCTCTAAGCCCTCAGTCTGGCTGTCTCTATGGTCCTCTCTAGGGCCTCTATAGGCTGTCTCTATGCCTCTCTAGTATCTCACTATGGCCTTCTCTATGCTTTCCTCTAGGTCCTCTCAAGGCCCAACTTTGGCCTTCTATATGGTCCGCTTTAGGCCACCTCTAGGCCCTCATTATGGCCATCGCAATGGTCCTCTCTAGTAAATCTAGGCCCTATCTAGACCCTCACTAGGCCCTCTCTATGGTCCTTTCTAGGCCCCCTCTAGGCCCTCAATATGGTCATCCCTATGGTATTCTCTAGGCCGTCTCTAGGCCCTCACTATTGCTGTCTCTATGGTTCTCTCTAGGACCTCCCTAGGCCCTTTCTAGGCATCTTTATGCCCTAACTATGACCATCTCTATGGTTCTCTCTAAGCCGTCTCTAGAACCTCACTATGACCATCTCGATGGTCCTCTCTATGATCTCTCGGCCCATTCTAGGCCCTCAACATTGCTGTCTCTATGGTCCTCTATAGGACTTCTCTTGGCTATATCTAGAACCTCATTATGGTCGACTCTATGATCCTCTCTAGGCCCTCTCTAGGCCCTCAGTATGGCCATTTCTATGGTGCTCTCTAGGCCCCATCTTGGCCCTCACTATGGCAGTTCTCTGGTCTCTTCTAGGCCAGTCTAGGCACTCACTGTGGCCATCTCTATGGTCCTCTCTAGGCCCTCACTATGGTTTTCGCTATGATCCTCACTAGGACCTTCCTAAGACCTCTCTAGGACTCTTTAGGCCCTAACTATGGCTGTCGCTATGGTCCTCTCTAAGCCGTCTCTAGGCCCTCATTATTGCCATCTCGATAGTCTTCTCTAGGACCACTAGGCCCATTCTAGGCCCTATCTAGGCCCTCACCATGCTCTCACTATGGCCCCCTTGATGTTCCTCTCTAGGACATCTAGGCCCTTTCTAGGGCCTATCTAGGCCCTCACTATGGCTGTCTATATGGTCCTCTATAGGACCTATCTAAGCCATCTCTATGTTCCTCACTATGGTCCTTTCTAGGCCACATCTAGGCCCTCACTATGGCGTCTATATGGTCTCTATAGGACCTATCTAAGCCCTCTCTATGGTCCTCACTATGGTCCTTTCTAGGCCACATCTGGGCCCTCACTGTGCTCATCTCTATGGAACTCTCTATGCCCTCTCTGGGCCGTCACTATTGCTGTCTCTATGGTCCTCTCTAGGACATCCCTAGGCCCTCTCTAGCCCTCTTTAGGCCCTAACTATGTCTGTCCCTATGGTCCTCTCTAAACCGTCTCTAGACCCTCACTATGGCCGTCTCAATGGACCTTTCTAGGACCTCTCATTCCATTCTAGGCCCTATCTAGGCAACCATCATGGCTGTCTCATGTCCTCTCTAGGCCCTCTCTAGGCCCTCTCTAGGCCCTCAGTATGATTACATCTATGGTGCCCTCTAGGCCCCATCTTGGCCCTCACTATGTTTTGTGTCTATGGTCCTTTCTAGTCCCTTCTAGGCCCTTACTATGGCCATCGTTATGGTGCTTTCTAGGCCCCCTCTAGTTCCTCACTATGGACGTCTCTACGATCCCCTCTAGGCCCTATCTAGACCCTCAGTATGACCATCTCTATGGTCCTTTCTAGGCTGTCTCTTTGTCCTCTCTATGATTGTCTCTATTGTCCTATCTAGGCCCTCTCTAGGCCCTCACTATGGCAGTCTCGATGGTTCTCTCTAGGACCTCTAGGCCCTTTATAGGCCCTATGTAGGCCCTCACTATGGCTGTCTCTATAGTCCTCTCTTGTGGGACTGCGTAAGGGTATCCTGGTTCTTGGCTGGGCATGGGCCTAGAACCCCGAGACTCCAAGGGAGAAACAGCAGGAGTTCGGCCAAGTCCCCAGAACTCAGAGTCCTAACAAGCAGTCCAATCTCCATAGACCTACATTTTCAGTCACGTAGGCCATTACAGCCCCTCCCAAATTGCACCGGTAGAGGGTGTAACTACAGGCTTCAGGCCCTAGAGATTTACATACTAATGAAGGTCAGAGGGCGGAGCCAATTGACCATTCCTCCCCAGAACCTCCCCTTCCTCCTCCCTACTTAACTCAGGTCTGCCCTGAGTTTGGGGGGGGTACTTCCAGATCCATCTACCATCCGCCATGTCAATAAACCCTTTTGGAACCAAGGACTTCCTCATATCATTGGGGCCTGCCGGGCCTGCCGCCGCCGAAGCCTCCAGCCACTGGAAACCCGGGACCTTCCTCCGGTATGTGACACAGGCTGCCTGGAAGCCTCCAGGCAGCTCCACCCCAGCAGGCCCCAGGCCTCTGACGCATGGGTCCGGGACTCCACCACGCAGGTCCCGGGCGGCTGCTGCCTGGCCTGGCCTGCTGCCGAGTGGCCTGGGCTGCCGCTGCCCGCCATTTTCCCACACTACTCTAGGCCCTCTCTAGGCCCTCCCTAGGTCCTCTCTTAGGCCCTCTCTATGGTCGTCTCTATGGTCCTGTCTAGGCCCCCTCTAGGCCCTAACTATGGCCATCTCTATGGTACTCTCCTGGCGTCTCTAGGCCCTCATTACTGCTGTCTCTATGGTCCTCTCTAGGACCTCCCTAGGCCCTCTCTAGGCCTCTTTGTACCCTAACTATGGCCTTCCCAATGGTGCCCTCTAAGCCGTCTCTAGGCCCGTACTTTGGCTGTCTCTATGGCACTCTCTAGGCCCTCTCTAGGCCCACTCTAGGCCCTCATTAGTGTCGTCTCTATGGTCCTCTCTAGGCCCTCTCTAGGCATTCAGTATGGCCGTCTCTATGGTGCTATTAGGCCACTTCTTGGCCCTCATTGTGGCCATGTCTATAGTCTATTCTAGGCCATTTCTTGGCCCTCACTATGGCCATGTCTATGGTCTTTTCTAGACCACTTCTAGGCCTTCACTATGGCCATTTCTATGGTCCCATCTAGGCCCTCTCTAGGCCTTCACTATGACCGTCTCTATGTTCCTATCTCGGCCCTCTCTAGGCCCTCACTATGCCTGTCTCTGGCCCCACCTAGGCCCTATCTAGCCCCCCATTATGGCCATCTATATAGTTTGCTCTAAGCCCTCTATAGAACCTGACTATGGCCGTCTCTATTTTCCTTTCTAGGACCACTCTAGGCCCTCTCTAGGCCCTATCTAGACCATCCCTTTGGTTGTCTCTATGGTCTTCTCTAGTCGCTCTCTAGGCCCTCACGATGGTTGTTTCTATGTTCCCATCTATGCCCTCTCTAGGCCGTCAATATGGCTGTCTCTATCGTCTTTTCTAGGCCCATCAATGCCCACAACCTGGCTGTCTCTATGGTCCTCTCTAGGCCCTCACTATCGCCATCTCAATGATCCCATATAGGACCTTTCTATTGTCATCTCCATGGTCCTGTCTAGGCTCTCACTAGGCTCTCACTATTGCCGTATCTATCATCCTCCATAGGCCACCTCTAGTCCCTCACTACGTCCGTCTCAATGGATATCTCTATGGATATCTCTAGACCCTTCTACACCTCACTATTGCCATCCTATGGATCCATCTAGGCGCTCTCTATGGCTGTCTCTATGGTCCTTCTAGGCCTCTCTAGGCCCTCACTATGGCCGTCTTTATGTTGCTCTCTATGGTCGTAATTATGGTCCCATTAGGCTCTCTCTAGTCCTACTTAGTAGTTTATATGGTCCTTCTGGGCCCCTGTATGCTCACACTTTGGCAGTCTCGATGGTCCTCTCTAGGCCCTCTCTAGGCCCTCACTATGGCCATCTATATGGTACTCACTAGACCCCTCTAAGCCTGCACTCTGGCAGTCTCTATGGTCCTCTCTAGGCCCTCACTATGGCCATCTCTATGGTCTTCTCTAGGCCCACTCTAAACCCTCACTATTGCTGTCTCTATGATCCTCCCTAGGCCCTCTCTAGGTGCTCTATATGGTCATCTCTATGGTCCTATCTAGGCCATATCTTAGCCGTCACTATGGTCCTCACTTGGCCCTCTCTAGGCCTTCAATATGGCCATTCTATGGTCCATCTAGGCCCTCTCTATGCCCTCACTATCTCAGACTCTATGGTCCTCTATAGGCCTCTCCAGGCAATCACTATGGCTGTCTCTATTGTCCTTTCTAGGTCCTCTCTAGTCCCTAAATATGGCCGTCACTATGGTCTCATTAAAGCCCTCTCTAGGCCCTCACTAGGCTGTCTCTATGGTCTTCTCTATGCTCTATCTAGTCCCTCACTATGGCAGTCTTGATTGTTCCATCTAGGCCCATTTTAGGCCCTCAATATGAATGTATCTATTGTCCATCTCGGGATTCCCTAGGTCCTCACTATGGCTGTCCCTATGGTCCTCTCTAGGCTGTCTCTAGACACTCTCCATGGTCGTCTTTTTGGTCCTATCTAGGCCGTCTCTAGGAACTTACTATTCCGTCTCGATGGTTCTCTTAGGAACTCTAGGCCTATTATACGGTCCTATCTAGGCCTGTTTCAATGGTCACATCTAGACACCCTCTAGGCCCTCACTATGGCCATCTCTATGGTCACCTAGGCCCTATCTAGGCCTTCAATATGGCCATTTCATTGGTCCCATCTATGCCCTCTATAGGTCCTCACTATGACCAACTCTATTGTCCTTTCTAGGCCTCTCTAGACAATCACTACTGCTGTCCCTATTGTCATCTCTAGGCCCTCTCTAGGCCCTCAATATGGCTGTCTATATGGTCTCATCCAGGCCATCTCTAGGCTCTCATTATGTCCGTCACTATGGTCTTCTCTATGTTCTCTAGGCCCTCATTATGGCAATCTCTATGGTCCCATCTACACCCTTTCTAGGCCCTCACTATGACTGTCTCTATTATTCATCTCAGCCCTCTCTAGGCCCTCACTATGGCCGTGTCTATGGTCCCATCTCGGCCCTTCTAGGCACTCAATATGGTCATTCTAAGTTCATCTCTAGGCCGATCTAGGCCCTCACTATGGGCGCCTCTTGCCCCAACTAGGCCTTCTCTAGGCACTCAGTATTGCAGTCTCTATGGTGCTTTCTAGAACCCCTCTAGGCCCTTACTATGGCCGTCTTTATGGTTCTCTCTATGCCCCCTCTATTGACGTCTATATGGTCCTCTCTAGGCCCTATCTTGGCACTCATTATGGCTGTCTCTATGGTTCTCGCTAGGCCCTATCTAGACCTTCAGTATGGCTGTATCATTGGTCCCATCTAGGACCTCTCTAGGTAATCACTATCCCAGAATCTATGGCCCTTTCTAGGCTTCTCTAGGAAATCACTGTTGTCCTCTCTAGGGCCTCTTTAGACCCTCACTATAGCCATCTCTATGGTCCCAACAAGGCCCTCTATAGGCCCTCACTATGGCCGTCATTATGGTCTTCTCTATGCTCTATCTAGGCCCTCACTATGGCAATCTCTATGGTCCCATATAGGCCCTTTCTAAGCCCTCACTTGACCGTCTCTATTGTCCATCTCAATCCTCTCAAGGCCCTCACTATAGCCGTCCCTATCTTCCCATCTCGGCCCTTCTAGACCCTCAATATGGCCTTCTCTATGATTCTCTCTATGCCCTCTCTAGGACCGCACTATGGCCGTCACTATGGCCCAATCTAGGCTCTTTCTAGGCCCTCACTTTGCCGTCTCTATGGTCCTCTCTAGGCTGTCCCTTGGCACTCTCTATGGTCATCTCTTTGGTCCTATCTAGGCCCTCACTATGGCCTCTCGATGGTCCTCTCTGACACTCTCTAGCCCCTCACTATGGCCATATCAATGGTCCTCTTTAGGCCCTCTCTAGGCCATCACTATCACAGTCTCTATGGTCCTATCGTGGCCCTCCCTAGGTCCTCACTATGACCGTCTCTATGTTCCCATCTAGGCCCTCTCTATGCCCTCACTATGGCAGTCTTTATGGTCCTATCTAGGCCCTCTCCATGTACTCACTATGGTCATCTCAATGGTCACATCAAGGCCCTCTATAGGCCCTAACTATTGTCATTTTTTGACCCCATCTAGGACCTCTCTAGGCCTTTACTATGTCTGTATCTATGGTCCCACCAAGGACCCTCAAGTACCTCACTATGGCTGTTTCTATGGTCCTTTGTAGGCGCCCTCTATGCCTGCATTTGGCAGTCTATATGGTTCTTTCTAGGTACCCTCTAGGTGCTCATTATGACCTGATTCTATGGTCCTTTCTAGGCTCTGTCTAGACCCTCACTATGGCCGTCTCAATGGTCAAATCTAGGCAATCTCTAAGCAATCTCTATTGTCGTCTTTATGGTCCCATCTAGGCCCTTCTAGGCTCTCACTATGGCTGTCTCTATGGTCTTCTCTAGGCACCCTCTAGGTCCTCACTATTGTAGTCTCTATGGTCCTTTTTAAGCCCTATCTAGGCCCTCACTATGGCTGTCTCAAAGGTCCCATCTAGGCCCTCTCTTGGTCCTCAATATGTCCATTTCTATGGTTAAATCTAGGACCTCTCTAGGCCCTCATTATGGTGGTCTCTTTGGTCCGATCTATGCGCTGTCTATGCTCTCACTATGGCTCTCTCTATGGTCCTCTCTAGGACCTCTCTAAGCCCTCTATAGGCCCTCACTATGGTCCTCTTTATGGTCGCATCTAGCCCTCTCTATGTCCGCACCATGGGCATCTTTTTGGTCCTCTATAGGACATCTCTAGGCCCTCTCTAGGCTCAAAATATGGCCATTTTTATGGTCATCTCTATGCTGTCTATAGGCTCTCACTATGTCTGTCTCTATGGTCCTCTCCAGGACCTCTCTAGGCCCTCACTATGGCTGTCTCTATGGTTCCATCTTGGCCCTCTCTAGGCACTCACTATGGCCGTCTCTATGGTCCTATCTAGAGCTTCTCTGGACCCTCACAATGGCTGTCTCTATCGTCCCATCTAGGCCCTCTCTAGGCCCTCACAATGGCAGTCTCTATGGTCCTATTGTGGCCCTCTCTAGGCTCACACTATGACCCTCTATGGTCCCATCTAAATCCTCTCTATGCAATCACTATGGTCGTCTTTATGATCCTCTCTACACCATCTCGAGGCAATCACTATGGCCATCTCGATTGTGCTATCTAGGCTCCTTTTCTTCCCTCTCTATCTTCGTCTCTTTAGTCTTCTCTATGCCCTCTCTATGCCCTCACTATGGCTGTCTCTATGGACCGATCCAGGCCCTCTCTAGGCCCTCAATAGGGCCACCACTATGATGACATCTAGGACAACTCTAGGCCCTCACTATGGCAATCTCTATGGTCTTCTCTAGGCACCTTCTAGGCCCTCACTATTAGCATCTCTATAGTCGTCTATAGGCCCTCACCATGGACGTCTCTATGGTCCCATCTCGACCATCTATAGGCACTCACTATGATAGTCTATATGGTCCCTACTAGGCACTTCTAGGCCTTCACTATGGCAGTATCTATGGTTCCATCACAGCCCTCTCTAAGCTCTCAGTATGACTGTCTCTATGGCCCATCTATGTCCTCTCTATGCCCTCACTATGGCCGTCCTTATGGTCCTCTCTAGGCCATCTCTATGCATTCACTAGGACCGTCTCTATGGTGCTATCTAGGCTCCCCCTGAACCCTTTCTATCATCATGACTTTTGTCCTCTCTATGTGCTCTCTAGGCCCTCACTATGACTGTCTCTATGGTCCTCTGTAGGACCACTCTAGTCTCTATCTAGGCCTCTCCCGTTGCCCTCACTATACCAGTATATATGATCCTAACTAGGCCCTCTCTATGCCCTCACAATAGCCATCTCTATGGTCCTCTCTAGGCGCTCTCTCTGCCCTAACTATTTGCATCTCTATGATGCTCTCTAGGCCCCCTCTAGGCCAACTTTAGGGTCTTCTCTATGGTCCTTTCTAGGCAATCTATGCCCTCACTATGGCCATCTCTACCGTCCTCTATAGGACGTATCTAGGCCATATCTACGCCCTCACTAGCCCCTCACTATGGCTGTCTCTATGATCTCTCTAGGTCCTCTCTAGTCCCTTTCTAGGCCCTCACTACAGTCGTCTCTATGTTCCTCTCTAGGCCCTCTCTAGACCCTCACCATGGCGGTCTCCAGGGTCTTCTTTAGGCCCTCTCTAAGCACTCACTATGGCCATCTCTATGGTACTATTTAGTCCCTCTCTAGGCCCTCACTATGACAGGTTCTATGGTCCCATCGCGGCCCATTCTAGGCATTCACTATGACCATCATTATGGTCAAATCTAGGTCCTCTCTATGCTGTCACTATGGCAGTCTTTATGGTCCACTCTAGGCCATCTCGAGGCACTCACTATGGCCGTGTCTATGGTCACATATAGGCCCTCTCTAGGCCCTCATTATGGCTGTATCTATGGTCCTCTCTAGGCAACTTCTAGGCCCTCACTATTAGCATCTCTATGGTCCTCTATAGGCCCTATCTAGGCCCTCACTATGACCATCTATATGGTGCCAACTTGTCCCTTCTAGGCCGTCACATTGCAGTATATATGGTCCTATATAGGTACCCTCTAGGTCCTCACTATGACCGTCTACATGGCCCTTTCTAAGCCCTCTCTAGGCACTCACTATGGCTGTCTCACTGGTCACATCTAGGCCCTCTCTAGGCTCTCAAAATGGCCATCTCTATTCTCCCATCTTGGCCCTCTCTAGGCCATCTTATGATCATCTCTATGGTCCTCTCTGTGCCCTCTCTAGGCCCTCACTATGGCCGTCTATAAGATCCTCTGTTGTACCTATCTATGCCCTCTCTATGCCCTCATCATACTCACTCTATGGTAATCTCTATAGTCTTCTCTAGGCATTCACTTGGCCTTCACTATGGCTGTCTCAATGGTCACATCTAGGCCCTGTCTAGGCAATCACTAAGGATGTATCTATGGTCCTATCTAGGCACCTTCTAGGCTCTCACTATTACAGTCACTATGGTCCTCTATAGTCCCTCTCTGGGAGCTCACGATGGGCGTCTCTCTAGTCCCATCTCAGCCATCTCTAGGAACTCACTATTGCCGTCTATATGGTCTCATCTAGGCCCTCTCAATGACCTCACTCGCAATGGACGTCTCTATGGTCACATCTCAGCCATCTCTAGGCACTCACTATGACTGTCTCTATGGTCCCAACTAGGCCCTTCTAGGTCCTCACTATGGCCGTCTATACGGTTCCATCAAGGCCCTGTCTATGACCTCATTTTGGCAGTCTTTTGTCCTCTCTAAGCCTTCTCAAGCTCCTCCCTATCGCTGTCTCAATGTTGCTCTCTAGGCCCCCTCAAGTCCCTCTCTATACTCATCTTTATAGTCCTCTCTATGCCCTCTGTAGGCGTTCTCTATGGCCGTCTCTATGGTCCTCTATTGTCGGGAGCCATGCCCTGGAAACAACCTGCTGTTCCAAGAGAATCTCAGGAAATTTCCTGCTGTTCTGGAAGGATTTGTCAGTACAAGGTTAAGAAAGGACATTCTCGGATCTCAGGTCCCAGGAACGTCTGGCATTTCCTGGGAGCTGGTTACGACATTAAGATTGCCTAGGGAAATAACCGCCTCTTTTGGGAGAACCTGACCTGCAGCTGAGAAAGAATTTCCTGTTCATAAAGAACCATTGCCCCGGGCCATTCCGGGACAAGCTGCAGAGTGCTCCACGGATCAAGAGTTGATAGAATCCCCACCCAGTTCCTTGCTCCCCTTCCTCCCTTGCCTATGAATATATATTGTAAGCCACTTCAACATTAAAGTGAAGGCGTGACAAGACTCCCCTTTGTTGCTTGGCCTCCGTTCTCTCTCTCGGTCTGTGTCCCCCTTTTCAGTGACGGTCCCCCTTGACACCCCACAAATAACTAGACCCCTGTGTCAGGTCAGGTGGTGCCCAGCATGAGGTAAAAGGTACGGATCCTCAACAAATGGCATCAACAGAAGTGAAGTCAGCCGAAAAACCATTATTGAGTCTCTGAAGACCCCCGTCACCTGTGGGAGCCCAGAGGAGAGGTAAGTCATTGTCGTCTAATTAACATGGGCTAATCTTTGGAAGAAGAAATTTATTAAAGGCCTTAGGGCCTCATTCATGGAGAGGGGAGTCAGGGTGAAAAAGAAGGATTTTTAAAAATTTCATTGGTGATGTTTCCCCGAGAGAGAACTATTGATAAATGCTACACCTCCTAAGGAGGAGACAAAGAGTTAAACCTTGAAGATGAGGGAGAGAAAGGGCTAAAGGAGCAGTTTATTCTCCAGCAAGGTTAACAAAAGAAGAGGAAAAGGCTATTTTAGAGCCCTCCTAGGAGCAGCAGAAAATCAGGAGACGTCCTGCATTTTCTCTGGCTCAAAAAGGAGAGATCCTCAGTTCTGTTTTCTCTGTCTACTTACTGTCTGTCCTTGGTATGCCAATTTGTCCATGTCTGTCAGTTTATGTCTATGTATTTGTTTTGTTGTTTAATTGTTGTTCTGTTTTTCTTGTGTAAAAGAAAAACGGTTAAAATTTTACCTGCTGGTTGTTCAGCCCTTGATTCAGTTTTTAACTAGTTTCAAAAAAAGAAAAAAGGAGAGAGAGAGAGAGAAGAGAGAGAGAGAGAGAGAAGAGAGAGAGAGAGAAGAGAGAAGTAATAGTAAAAAAGCAGTTTCAATTGGCCTTTGGAGCCCTGCACTGTGTGGTTAGGAGTCTAGCATGGAGAAGCCCTGCCACAGTCTCATTGTTGTAAAAGTAGCTCTTAAATGGGCCAGCAGGTTGTTTTTGGCTTCTATGGTAAGGAACTGATGGTTCATTTCTCCTAGAAAAATCTGTGGCTATGATTATTGGGTTCAGCAGGTGACAAGGTGCTTCTCTTAAAATTAAAGCTAGAAAAAGTAAATCTTGTTTGGAAAAAGTATATAAGATGTGCATTTACTTTATTTTTTTTTCTGATTGGTTTTAAAAGTATAAATATGTTCTGCATGTCTTGGTTATAGATTATCGGCCTATAAGTTATTGGGTATGATAAAAA
>JAJTUV010004573.1:0-17978 GCA_021653895.1 Mastomys natalensis
AATGGATTTAAATAACAGAATGTATCATTATCCTGCATAAAAGAAAACACATTTCAGCAATAAAGATAGACATTACCTAAGAGTAAAGATCAAAGTTTTCCAAGCAAATGGACCCAAGGAGCAAGCTAGGGTAGCCATTCTAATATCTAATAAAATAGACTTTCAACAAGAAAGTTTTAATAAAAGAGAGAGGAAGGATACTTCATACTCAAAAATGGAAAAATCTACAGAGATGATATCTCAATTCTGTAACTCTATGCTCAAAACAAAAGGGCACTCACATTTGCAAAAAGAAACACTGTTAAAGCTTAAATCACACATCGAACCCCACACATGAATAGTGGAAGAGTTCAACACCCTGCTCTCAGCCATTGACATGTCATCCACACAAAAACTAATGATATTATGAATCAAATGGACTAACAGATATCAATAGATTATTTCACCTAAACACAAAAGCATCAACAGATACAAGAATATTGAAATAACAACCTTGTATCTTATCAGACCACCATGGAATAAAGCTGGGCTACAACAACAACAGAAACACCAGAAAGCCTACACACTCATGGAAATTGAATAACTCTTTACCCAATGACCCCTGAGTCAGGGAAGATTTAATGAAAGAAATTAAAGCCTCTCTAGAATTCTAGAATTCAGTGACAATGATGGCACAATATACCTAAACTTATGGGACACAATGAAAGTAGTGGTGAGAGGAACAAACAATTTTTAACAATAAAAGAATAGCTGGGCGAAATCACCATCCCTGACCTCAAGCTTTACTACAGAGCAATAGTGATAAAAAACTGTATGGTACTGGTACAGAGACAGACACGTTGATCAATGGGATAGAATTGAAGACCCAGAAATAAAACCATACACTTATGGACTTGATCTTTGACAAAGATGCCAAAAATATACATTGGAAAAAAGAAAAAAAATCTTCAATAAATAGTGCTGGTTTAACTGGCTGTCTGTATGTAGAAAAATGAAAACAGATCCATATTTGTCACTTTGCACAAAGCTCAAGTCCAAATGGATCAAGGACCACAACTAAAATCAGATACACTGAATCTAATAGAAGAGAAAGTGGGAAAGAGCCTTGAACTCACTGGCACAGAGGGGAATTTCCTACACAGAACTCTAATGGTTCATGCTCTAAGATCAAGAATTGATAAATGGGACCCATGAAACTGGAAAGCTTCTGTAAGGCAAAGGACATAGTCAATAAGACAAATCAGCTGCCTACAGATTGGGAAAAAAACTTCACTAACCCCACATCCAATAGATGGCTAATATCCAAAATATATAAAGAACTCAAGAGACTAACCACCAAAAAACCAAACAACCCAATGAAAAAATGGGGTATAGAACTAAATCTAGAATTCACAAAAGAGGAGTCTCGAATGGCTGAGAAGCACCTAAAGAAAAGTTCAAAGTCCTTAGTGATCAGAGAAATGCAAATCAAAATGACCCTGAGATTCCACCTTACACCAATTAGAATGGCTAAGATCAAAACTTCAAGCAACAGCACATATTGGTGAGGATGTGGTGAAAAAGGAACACTCCTCCATTGCTGGTAGGATTGCAAACTGGTACAACCACTCTGGAAAACAATCTGAAGGTTCCTCAGAAAATTGGAAATAGATCTACCTGAAGACCCAGAAATACCACTCTTGGGAATATATTCAAAAGATGCTCCACCATGCCACAGGGGCACATGTTCCACTTTGTTCATAGTGGCATTTGTGATGGCCAGAAATTGAAACAATCCAGATGTCCCATGACAGACAAATGGATATAGAAAATGGGGTTTATTTACATAATGGAATACTACTCAGCTATTAAGAACAAGAACATCATGAGTTTTGCAGGCAAATGGATGGAACTCGAAAATATCATCCTGAGTGAGGTAACTCAGATCCGAAAGGACATGCATAGTTTATACTCACTAATAAGTGGATATTAACCAAAAAAATAAAAAATAAAAATAAGAAAGAAAGAAAAGAAAATTACAGAATACCCAAGATACAGTCCACAGAAATAAAAAAGGTCAACAAGTTGAAGGACTCAAGTGAAGACTCTTCAATCCCACTTGGGTGGGAGAAGATAGCAATCACAAGTGGGGAGGGAGGGATCTGGGAGTAAAAGTGTGTGGGGAGGAAGATGGGAACCTGATATAGTACTGGGTGAGGGAAAAGGACTGAAGCCCTGAGGGCAGCAGAAAGAATGGAAACAGGCAGCCTCAGTAGGTAGGAGGTTGGGGGGGGGGACCCTCCAGAATGCACCAAAGATCTGGGAGGTGAGAGATGAAATGCCAGACAGTAGGGAGAGGAAACTTATAGAGACCACCTCCAGAAGGAAGATAGGGCATCAAGTGAGGGAGGTGTTTGCCAATCCCACAGTCAAAACTCTGACCCATCTTTATTCTGGCTGAAAGAACTGCAGGGATGGAAATGGAGGTCCAGCAACAGGTCCAAAGTGAGATCCAGCTCAAGGGGAGGTCCCAAGGCCTGACATTATTACTGAGGCTATGGAACACTCATAAAATGGGACCTATCATGACCTCACTCTGGAAGATCCAACAAGCAGCTGAAAGAGTCAGATGCAGATATTGCACCCAACTAATGGGTAGAAGCTGCTGACCCTGTGGTTGAATTAGGGAAAGGCTGGAAGAAGCTGAGGATGAGAGTGACTATGTAGGAGGACCAGCAGTCTCAATTAACTGGACCCCCGAGATCTCTCAAACACTGGACCAACAACCAGGCAGCATACACCAGCTGTTATGAGGCCCCCAATACATATACAGCAGAGGATGGCCAGGTCTGACTTCAGTCAGAGAAGATGCATCTAACCCTCAAGAGACTGGAGGCCCCAGGAAGTTTAGAAGTCTGGTTGGGTGGGAGGTGGGGAATGGGGGCATCCTCATGGAGACAAGGGGTAGGGAGGTGGTATGGGATGTGGAACAGTTGGAGGGGGGTCCAGGAGTGGAGAATAAAATCTTGAATGTGAAAAAAAAACAAAAAAACAGAAAGTTCATAGTTCTAAGTGCCTCCATAACGAAATTAATGAGTTTCATAACAGCAATTTAAAGTACATCTTAAAGCTCTTGAAAAAAATGCAAACATACACAAAAAGAGTAGATGACAGGAAATAGTCAAAATTGGGCTGAAAACAATCAGTTAGAAACAAAGAAAACAATACAAAGAATCAACAAATCCAAGAGCTGGTTCTTTGAGAAAATCAACAAGAAAAAAAAATCCTTAGCCAACTTAAACAAAAGACAGAGAGACAGGATCCAAATAAACAAAATAAGAAATGAAAAGGGTGACATAACAACAGACACTGAGAATATTCAAGGAATTATTAGTTCTTACTTCCAAAGCCTGTACTCCAAAAAATTAAAAAATCATAATGAAATGGACAATTTTCTAGACAGTTAAATCAAAAGTTAAATCAACATCAGGTAAACTATTTAAATAGCCCTATAACTCCTAAAAAAGTTGAAGCAGACATTCAAAATATCTCAACAAAACAAGCCAGATGATTTTAGTTTAGAATTTTACAAGACTTTCAAAGAAGAGCTAAGTACCAATACTCCTCAAATTATTCCACAAAATAGAAAGAAAAAGAACAATGTCAAACTCATTCCATGAAGCCAGTCACACTGATACCTAAACCACAGGCTCAACAAAGAAAGAGAACTTTACACTGATTACTCTTGTGAATATTAAGGCAAAAATCAGGGTTATTCAATAAAATACTGGCAAAAGGAATATGGGAACACATTAAAAACATCATCCATCATGATAAAGTAGGTTTCATCCCAGGGATGGACAGATGGTTCAATATTTGAAAATTCATCAATATACGTAATATATTATAAATGATTATCTCATTAGAAACTGAAATAGCCTTTGACAAAATCCAACCCTCTCTTCACGTTAAAAGTATTAGAGAGATCAGGGATACAAAAGACATACATAAACATAATCAAAGTCGTTATAGACAGCCAATATCCAACATGAAGCTAAATGGAAAGTTAAAGCAAGGCACTAGAATCAGGGACAAGAGAAGGTTGCCCAGTATCTCCCTAACTATTCCATACAGTACTTGAAGTTCTAACCAGAGCAACAAGAAAAACTAAAGGACACCAAGGGGATACAATTCAGAAAAGGAGAAGTCGAAGTACAACTATTTGTGGATTATATGATAGTATTCATAATTGATGCCAAAAGTTCTACCAGAGAACTCCTACAGCTGACCAACAGCTTCAGCAAAATGTGTGGATACAAAATTAACTCAAAAAAAATCAGTAGTCCTCTTTTATACAGATGATTAATTGGCTGAGAAAGAATTAGGGGAAAAAACACCCTTTACAATAGCCATGACTAAAGATATAAATCTCTTGTTGTAACTCTAGCCAAGCAAATGAAGAGCTGTATGACACAAACTTCAAGTCCCTAGAGAAAGAAACTGAAGAAGACATCAGAAGATGAAAGATCTCCCATGTACATGGGTTGATAGGAATAAAATAGTTAAAATGGCCATTTTACCAAAAGTAATTTTCTGATTTAATGCAATTCCTATCAAAACTCCAACACAATTTTTAAAGGCCTTTAAAGAGCAATTCTCAACTTAATATGGAAAAATAAATAAACTCAGGATTTGCCAAAATAATCCTGAACAAAACTTACAAAGAACCTAGACATCAACAACCCCAAATAACCCAATTAAAAAATAGGGTACAAAACTAAACAGTTCTCAACAGAAGTATCTCAATTGACCAAGAAACATTTTAAAGAAATGTTCAACATTCGTAGTCATCAGGGAAATGCAAATCAAAACATCTCTGAAGTTCCATCTTACACCCTCAGAATGGCTAAGATCAAAAACCCAAGAGATGGCACTATGCTGGGGAGGATGTAGAGCAAGGGAAACACTCCTCCATTCATTGTGGGAGTGCATACTTGCACAGTCCTTTTGGATATCAGTTTGGGAGTTTCTCAGAAAACTGGGAATAGTTCTACCTCAAGACCCAGTGATACAACTCCTGGGCATATACCCAAAAGATACTCAATCATCCTACAAAGACACTTGCTCTACTATGTTCATAGCAGCTTTACTCGTCATAGCCAGAAACAGAAAATAACTTAGATGTCCCTCACCTAAAGAATAGATAAAGTAAATTTGGTACATCTTCACAATGGAATACTATTCGGTTATTAAAAACAAAGATATCATGAATTTTGCAGGCAAATGGATGAATCTTGAAATACCATCTGAGTGAGGTAATCAAGTCTCAAAAGGAAATGCATGGTATGGATTCAATTATAAATGGAAATTAGCCATAAAATACAAGATAACTATGCTATACATCACAGACCCAAGAAGGTAAACAAGAAAAAAGGCACAAAACAGGGATGCTTGAATCTCACATATAAGGGGAAATAAAATAGTTATAAGAGGCAGATGGAGGAAATAAACTGGATAAGAGAGACATAGGGTGGGAATAGGTGGGGACAGACAGGAGGGATGACCAGATAGGTATGAGAATGAATAGAAATCTGCAACTGACAGGGGTGAGAAGGCAGGGGGCTTCTCCAGGAAGAAAAAAAGACCTGGGAAAAGGGAGGTGCCCTAGAACCCATGGGTGTGTCCTTGACTGTGACTCACTACATTGAGGAATAGTCACTTCTATAGCAGGCAGGAACCCTAGTGGAGCCATAGGGACAGCAACCCACCTATATAAATTGACCAGAAATGTATCCTGTTCTACAAGAAATGCTGTCATGGGGGATAGAGCAAAGATGGAGGGGATAGCAAACCAATAACCAGCACAACTTATGACCCATCACATTGGCAAGCACCAATCACTAACACTATTCATGATACTCTGTTATGCCTGCAAATAGGAGTCTAGCATGGCTGTCTTCTGAGAGGGTCCACCTGCAGCTGACTCAGACAGATATAGACACTTACAGACAAACCGTGGATGGAGCCTGGGGACACTTATGGAAAATGGGAGCAAGGATTGCAGCTGTAAGGGGATAGGAATTCCAGAGGAGACCAACAGAGTCATCTAACTTGAACCCTTGATGCTCTCAGAGAGTGAACCATCAACTAAAGAGTATACCTGAGCTGGACATAGCCTCCCTGCACATAGCACATTATGCAATCTATGTGTAGCTTGGTGTTTATGTGGATCCTGAACAATAGGAGTCGAGCTATCCCAAAAGCTTTTGCCTGCATGTGGGATGTGTTTTTCTAGCTGGGCTACTTAATCTGGCCTCACTGGGAGAGAATATGCCTAGCCTCACAAAGACTTGAATCATCAGGGTTGGGGGATTTCCAGAAGGACATGGCCAACTCAAGGAGAAGAAGGGGAGGTAGGATTGGGGAAGAATTGTGGGACGGTGTGTCTGGCTGGGAGGAAATGAGCAGGATGTAAAGTGAATAAGTTCAATAATAATGATGATAATGATAATAATAGAATAAGAGCCAGAATAATAGCCATAGAAAATCTTGAAAAAATCTTTATATTTTATTTAATATTTTATAGCAAATCATATCAAATCTAAACAGTTCGTGAATTGTAAAATCTATACATTTTTTGGTATATTTATGTCACAAAAGAATTCAGAGTTGTGTATATGGCACTATTTAATAAAAATACAAATGTTACTGAAATAAGACCCTTTATATGCTTACAATGGAATAAAGAGTCATAGGACATATATCTGAATAAAGAGCAGAAATTATAGGGACACCAGGTCTTGAATTTTCAAGACTTCTGAGATATAACTTGGCAATTTAGATTGACATCTTAGACTTAAACATAACGGAAAATCTCTCTGTAGTATTGTACACTTTACTTGCATTTTTTAGTGTTTGATTTCATTTCAGAATTAGCTGTTAGAAAAGAGAGCTTTCCACAGAGGTACCTTCAAAATTACAAAGAATCAAATAAGGCAGGACAGAAGAATGTATCAGTTTTTATTTGTTTAATATGGCTCTCTGCATATTCTTATTAGCTAGCAGCTTTGAATGATGCTTTTACACATTTATTGCTAGAAACTTTCTTCAGGCCCAGAATTCTTTCAGTGCTGCCTTTACTTCCTTGTTCCTTAAGCTATAGATGATGGGGTTCAGCATGGATGTCACTGCTGTGTAGAAGAGGGCCAAAGAGTTCGTCCATTCCTGGTAAGTGACTAGATTTGGGTCTCAAGTAGGTAATAGATCCTGAGCCATAGAAGAGTGTGACTACAAGTAGGTGGGAGGAACAGGTGGAAAGAGCTTTATGGCGCCCCTCAGGTGAAGGCATCACCAGCACTGCAACCAGAATTCTGACATAGGAATAAATGATCAGCAAAAATGGGCTAGATATGCAGAGTACTGCGACCACAAAGATGGCAGCCTCATTTTGGGATGTATCTCCACAGGCAAGTGCCAGGACAGGTGGAAGGTCACAGAAGAAGTGGTCTATCTCACAGGGTCCACAGAAGTCCAAGGAGAAAATAAAAATTGGTCTGTCCCAACCCTACTATACATCCCATTCACCATGAAACTGTTGCCAATTGAGCACATACCACACGACTCATTCGAGTTGCATAGTGGAGTGGGGCACATATGGTCATGCAGCGGTCAAATGCCATGGCTGCCAGTAGGCAGCACTCAGTTATACCAAAAAATGTGAAGAAAAACATCTGTGTGGCACATCCCTCCCGAGAGATCCCTCGAGCCTCACTCACAAGGCTCTGCAACATCTTGGGTATGACAGAGCAAGTGTAGCCAATCTCCAGGAGAGACAAGTTGGCCAGAAAAAAGTACATGGGGGTGTGTAGGGCTGGACTGGTGCAGATGGCAAGTGATATAAGAGCATTTCCTGTCAGTGATACTAAGAAACATGAGAAGGATGAGGGTAAACAGGAGGAAGCATTCTCCAGGGACCTCAGAGAACTTGGCAAATGCAAAGCGTTTCACAGACAAGCTGTTCTCCTGCCACAGAGAGCAGTTGACACTCATCTCCTGAAAGAAAGGACAGCAAATCATTAGAAGAATTTTTGCAGATAAGGGAAATTATTCAGACTCTGTCTATCTGTCTCTTTCTCCCCAAGTCGCTCTTCTTCTCCTGTGTGTGTGTGTATGTGTGTATGTGTGTGTATGTTTCTGTGTGTGTTTCTGTGTGTGTGTGTGTGTGTAATAAATATATGGGCATACATGTGCTTGTGACATTCAGATACCAGTTTCAAGTATTTTTTGTTTTGTTTTGTCTTCACCTAGTATAAAAAGGTCCTTTCAAATTTATTTTTGTTTCTTCATTTCTGTTAGCGTTCTCTTCTCTCCTCTCCTCTTCCCTCTCCCCTCTCCTCTCCCTCTCCCTCTCCCTCTCCCCTCCCTCTCCCTCTCCCCTCCCATCCCTCTCCCTCTCCCTCTCCCTCCCTCTCCTCCCTCTCCCTCTCCCTCTCCCTCTCCCTCTCCCTCTCCTCTCCCTCTCCCTCTCCCTCTCCCTCTCCCTCTCCTCTCGTCCTCCTCTCTCCTTCCTCTCCCTCTCCCTCTCCCTTCCCTCTCCCTCTACCTCTACTCTCCTTCTACTCCTTTCTCCTCTTCTTTTTTGTTTCTTGAGTTGGGGTCTCACTTTGTACTTGCCATTTTTAACTCAATATTTCCTTATTGGGTCTTCACTCATTCTCAGTAATATCTTTGGGGTATAGACCCTCATTTGTCAGTTAAATTTGCACATATATGTTATACCTGTTGTATGTTTTCACATGTAGAAGGAGCTACACAGTTTCCTCAGTGACATAGACTTAGAGGCCAGGGGAGAAATGTAGCCACAAAGAGGAATGTCTGACTAGGGCTAAACTGGTGACTTCAAAAAAAAAAATGTCCTTTGTAAATACTCTCATACCACTTAAACTCCAGGCCCAATGCAAACATCTGCATTATTGACGAGGACCCTGAGACTGGGTTAATGGAGGAAGTCCTTGTAGAGGAATTGGATGACAGTTAATACTGGCAATGATCAGTCTGTGCATATTTGTTCATTTTATACTTTTAGCAGAGAAATACAGCCTGTAATAAGTATATTTCATACCTCCCAGAGTTCAGAGTCAAATAAAAATTGGAGATCAGAAGATCTCTATATACTTATAAATACAATCTAATACAAATGCTATTCTGTTGAGCTATTAAAAATACTAATCACACAAAATGAAGTGAGAAATTTTAAATCAGTAAAAATTCTGCCTTATTATTTGAAATTATATTGAAATAGGCAAAATTTGACTAAATTTTCTATTGTTTTTTTATGTCTCCATCAGCTGTTGAGTTTTACCCTCAGATGCCAAGATCAATGTAATAGAATTCCATTTGAGATTCATACCAGGAAGTGTATTTTCATAATGACCTATGAGAGGAGAATGATGTCCCGTGTACTGTATGTAGACACACACATGTCCACATACAGATCTCAAGGTTCTTCAGAAAGATGGAAGTATCAGAATAGGCTGTTATTGATAAGCCTCTGTCTCTAATCATAGTAAAGTAATCTTCTCCAAGTAATATTTCAGATTTGTCAATCTGAGCTGTTTCATCTTAAAGATGCAAATATTTTGAAGCCCAATGTGAAATACATAGTAAAATGTTCATTAAGTGCAAACCTGCCTGCCCTGGGAAGCCTCTTATGGAGGCAGTCAGGGACATCATGTGGCTGTCCTCTGGAGTGACCAATCTAGTAACAGAACAAAGCCATTCACATAGAGTTGTAACGTAATATTTTATGTATCAATTATGTTATCTGTTCAATACATCGTTCTTCAATGTTATAAAGATCCCTTCTGAAGTAAACATGTTTATGTTGGACTTGATTCCTTATCTCATCTCCTCTTTCTCAATCTCTTCTCTCTCTCTCTCTCTCTCTTCTCTCTCTCTCTCTCTCTCTCTCTCTCTCATCTCTCTCACCTAAATGATTTTTTATCTTCTGTGAGCTGACAGCAAGCATGACACACTGTTAAACTGTTTTTGAAACACAGTGGTGTCTGTGTGCTGAAACTCTCAGGAAATCCTCATCATCACCTCCATGTAATCGCTTTCCTAAAATTCTATAATGGTGCACCCAGTTTATGAAGATTATTAGGAGGCTCACTCCTGACTTTCCAGTTTTCCCACAATCACTCACCAAAGAACCATTTGTCACCATCTGAGTAACACTTTATCTTGACACAATAGAGATTGTTGGATTACTTAATCTAGATTACAGTGCAATATGTAATAAGGGTCTCCACATCTCAGCATTGTGTTGATTGTCAATAGACTTAAGCTATTTCTGGCAAAGAAGCCAAGATTCTAGTTGACTGTTCCTCAGAGATGGAGATGTTAAATAAATGAACAACAAGAACTCAAAAATGCTTTGAGTATCATTTGTTCATTTTTACACTTTAGTTCACTTTCTCTAAGTCCAGTATTGACAATTTAGCTGTGGCACATACCTTCAATCCCAGCACAAGATGGGAGAATTAATCTTTTGCTTCTGATTAGCCACCTTCTTGCTTTTTCTGTGCTTTCTTCTTACCACCTTCTCATTATCATCTTTAAGCCTGTGCATTAAAAAAACCTTTGTTGCAGTAAAGAATCACATCTGAGGTCAGGAGGCCTGTGTATCCAGGAGAGAACACTATGTCCTTTGAGGCAAAAATTCAGCATCTCTCTCTCTTCTCTCTCTCTCTCTCTCTCTCTCTCTCTCTCTCTCCCTCTCTCTCTCTCTCTCTCCCTCGTACCTCCCTCTCTTTCTCTCTCTCCCTGTCTCCCTCCCTACACACACACACACACACACACACACACAATTTCATTAACTTAAAAGCAATGTCGTAAGCCAATTCAGAGGTGGTTGTGTACTTCCATAATACTAGCATTGAGAGAGCCAAAGATAAAAAATGGATAAGGAGTTCAAGGCCAACCTTACCTATGTAACATGCTATAGTAATCATATGCTGGATGAGGTGATACATAGCTTTACTCCAGGCACTGGGTAGAAAGAAGTATTGGATCTCTGTGAGTCAAGGCATCTAATCTACAGATTAAGTTCTAGGACAGCCAGGGCTATACAGAGAAACTATATCTCTAATACACCCCCACCCCACAAAGAAGAATAAAAGAAAAGAAAAAGTCTACTGAGATTTTGATGGGAGTTGCATGCAACCTATAATTTAATTTAAAGATTTTCCTGCAATCTTGCCAATGTGTATTTGCTACTGGAATCTTATTCAGAAAAGCTTCATCCATGTCCATATTTCCTATTTTCTCCTCTAATAGTATCAGAGTATCAGGTTGTATGTTGAGGTCTTTGATTCATATGAAATTGTGTTTTGTGCAGCATGAAAGATAAGATTGAATTCTACTTTTTCTCCAATACTGTTTATTAAAGATTTTGTCCTTTCAGTTCACTTATACTTTGCATCTTTGTAATTTAATCAAGTGGCTATAGGAGCATGGACTTATAACTGAGTCTTCAGTTCTATTCCATTTTTATCTGTCTGGTCTTGTGACAGTATCATGTTGTCTTTATTGCTATATTTATTTTTACTTCATTTTAGCTATTTTATTAGTATATTTATATTATTACAGTAATAACTTGATGTGAGTCAAAGGTTTTGCGGGTGAGTAGGTAACCCCATTCCTCCATTGAAAGTCTTTTCTAGTTACACGGATAGGCCTAAGCCTCCTACAACTTAGTCTTTTTTGGGTTCCCTAACAATTGGAGCAGAGACTGTTTCTGACTCTGCTGCTTGCTTTTAGATCCCTTTCCCCAACAGGGCTGTGTTTTCTAGGCTGAATAGGAGAAGAGGTGTGTAGTCCTACTTTATCTTGATATCCCAAGGCTGGTTGACATCCACAGGAGGCCTTCCCCTCTCTGAAGAGAGAAGAGAGAGGAGAAATGAGGGAGGGAGAGAAAAGAGGGAAGAATGCTGCAATTGGGATATAAAGCAAACAAATACATTAATTAATAAAAAAAGACAATGTAATTTTAAAATAGGGGTGTATAAAACCAAGCAAAATTCTCAAAAGAAAAATCTCTTGGAATTTCTAGGAAACATTTAAAAAGTGTTCAAACATGTATCCATCATTTTGATTAACTAAATTAATTATTAATTAAATTACACTAGTTTATGATCCCACTTTACCCCAATCATTAGTGACCATCATCAGTAATAAAACAATAGCAGATCCTGGCATGGATGTGACAAAACAGAGCTTTTATATACTGATGGTATGAGTGTAAACTATTAATGCCGTTTTGAAGTCTGGAGTTTTGTCAAAGAACTAACATATAACTACCATATGGCCTAGATACATTACTCCTGAGCAAATGTTTAATTGGCTTTATAAACTACTACAGAGACACTCATACATCTATGTTCTTTAAACTATATTTATAATAGATAGAAAGTGGAATCAACCTAGATGCCCATCAGCTGATGAATGATATGAAAAGTACAAAATAGAATAGTCAGCTATGGAGAAAAATGAAACTATGAAAATAATGGGTAAATATATGGAATAGCAAAAATTATACCAAGTTAGTTAACTCAGACACAGAAAAACAAAGTCTGTAATTTCTCTTTTGTGTGTAAATTCTAGCTTAAAATATTTTATATTGTGCATTTAATTTGGAGCACACACAGAAGCCAGAAAAACATAAAAGGTTCTTTTTTGTTTGTGAGAACAACATGTTAATGCAGGAGAATAGTACATTACAGGTAATAGTAATAGAGGGATAGAAAATATTAAGCAGGAAGGTGTTTGGGAGTTTGAAAGAAAATGGGTTGGATAGCTCACAAAAAGGAAAATCATATAAGACATATGGAAGTCTGCTATTTCATAACTCAATTTTAAAATAATGAGAGAGTCATGTAAAATGAAAGAAAAGAAGGAATGCTGGGGATAAAGGATTAAGTGCAGATGGAGGTAAGGATGGGAAAGTTGAGGGGGTTGTGTGTGGATGAAATGAAAGAGTTGAAATGGAATTGCCCTACATGGCAGACACTGTCACTCTCAGTGTTATGAGTTATTAAATAAAAATTGCAGTACAAGGCACAGGATATCTCCCTATATGTTGGAGAATCTTGAGCTGACTATGAAATTTTCTCCCTGCTCTAGATAAAATACAGGCTATAGATAAAATATAGCAACAAACTTACCCAGTGCAGGAATGTGCATGCAGCAATACTGACTTTCCAGGCACGATGTACTTATTGGTGTAATAGTGGCACAACCATTATGGAGTAAAAACCTGCCTTCTGATTCAGGTCTGCTCCATAAGAGGAAATTTCCTTTTACTTTTTCCAAGATTTTGTATTTATTTTTTATATTTTATTTTTCCTTTTATTGAAAGTAGATTCCCTTCTCACATAATATATCTTGTTTATGGCTTTTCCTCCCTCTACTCCTCCCAATACCTCCCCATCTCTCCTCCCATCTGGTTCCACTTGCTTTCTGTCTCTCATTGGAAAATAACAAGTTTCAAAGAGATAATATTAAAATAAAACAAAATAAACTATAATAAGATAAAATAAAAATTATCATATTGAAGTTAGACAGGACACATCAACAGAAGGAAAAATGCCCAAGAAGAGGCACAAAAATCAGAGACGCATTCAAGTACACACTCACGAATTCCATAACAACATTAAAATGGAAGCCATAATATATCTATGCAGAGGACCTGCTGCAGAGCTATACAGGCTCTGTGTATGCTGCATCAGTTTCTTTCTGTCCATGTGAGTTTTGCTTAAATTTATTTAGATGGCCTAGTTTTCTTAATATCTGTTATTCTCTCTGGCTCTCACACTCTTTCTTCCTTCACTTTCTAGTGAGGGGAAGCTACAATTGGGATGTAAAGTAAATTAATTAATTAAAACAAATACATGGTAGTCAATGTTTTAATAAACATTAGTTGGGCATGTTACAAACATTTATTTGATGTTGATATAATGTAAAAGGATACACATGAACTAAATAGTAATATAAAACATATAGAAATATGTATACATTTATTTTCAATGTATTACACTATTTGTATAAGTAATGATTTCATAGAAAAAAAAGAAAGGAATGAAGGAAGAAGAAGGAAAGAAAGAAAGAAAGAAAGAAAGAAAAAAAAGAAAGAAAGAAAGAAAGAAGAAAGAAAGAAAGGAAGAGAGAAGAAGAAGAAAGAAAAATGTCCTACATCCAGATCTAAGGGAGGCATTTTTAAAACTGAGATTCCTTCACTTATGATTCTAAAGTGTGTCAAGTTGACATAAAATTAGCAGCATAATTGCTCTAGCATATCTTGTAGACAGAACGCCATTATAGATCAAAGAACTTGTGGCTGGTTTAGTGTTTATGTTTCTCTTTTGATAGTGTAGAGAGTACCTTCCTGTAACAAAGACTCTAGCACATAGAGGTAAAGGTTCTATGTAAGCATCTGCTCAACTTCTCCTATTCAGTGAGCTATGGATGTATTGTCATCAGAAATGAGGCCTTGCTGTCATTTTGAGGAGATCAATATATAGTCTGGGCAATAGTCTGAGTTATTTGTAGATTCCATTGGACACCCTTAACCAACAACTGAATTAGACATAACCCGATCCTGCTACTGGAAGCTTCTTTTGGTTACAAAAGATTGCCATCTGGGCTCTTTTTCCCCATTATTTGGTGATATCATTTATATAACCTTCATATATGCATATATTCATATAAGCTTCTATTGTATTAGGTTTTCAAGGCCTATGCATGGGATCTCAAATGGTCCTCAATTTTAACTGCCTTTCCCCATATTTTCTCCCTCATCTCTCTTCTTCACTCCCCTCTCCACTCAATCTCCTGTTCTAGTCTCTCCGCACCTTCCTCTATTCTTATTATTCTTAGATTCATTCTTTTCACAGTGTTCTAGATTTCTGAAAGTTTTGTGCTTGGATTTTTTAGACTTAATATTTTCTTTGACCAAGGTATCCATTTTTCTATCATGCTTCAATGCCTGAGATTCTCTCTTCCATCTCTTGTATTTTGTTGGCAATGCTTGTCTCTTAAGTTCTTCTTTGAATTCTAATTTTTTCATTTCCAGATTTTCCTCATTTTGGATTTTCTTTATGACTTTATTTGTACTTTCAGGTCTTGAACTACTTTACTCATTTTTTTTCCATTGTGTGTATTTTCACAGATTTCTTTAAGAGATTTATTCATTTTCCCTTTAAGGACCTCTATACCATTCCTAAAGGCCATATTAAAGTCTTTTTCTTGTGCTTTAGCTACATTGCAGTATTCAAGGCCTTCCATGGTACAGTTGCTGGACTGTAGAAACATATTGTCCTGATTTATTTATTGCATTTTACAATAATTTGAATTCCTTAGAAGATTGTAATTCTAGGTGCTGATATCGTTCTTTGTTTGTGCTGGGTGGGTATTTTGTTCTTTAGTTTCTGTTTCCCTCTCTGATCCTTAGGACAGTGTGATGGCTGTATTTTGACTGGTAAGAAATTCTTCTGTGATTTCTGATATGTGTGGCCAAATACATGTTCCATTCAAAATATATTTCTAGATTTTTGGAGCTGACACATATGAATGGGAATGGGTTAGGCAGGGGGGGAAGAGTGGGCCCACAAGAAGGAAGAAAGCATGCTACTCTTCCAGGATAAACTCAGTCTCCTAGAAACAGGAAGAGAGAGTGAGGAGAGGCCAAAATAGGTAGTCTGCTACAGAGCTGGGATGAGACAGGCGATTGCTATGGCAAATAAGAGTGTATATGAACATCTGAACCTCACCTACCTGCTTCACTGGCCTATTTGCTTCACAGTGAGGCTAGGTTGGCACATTCCCAGAAAAATCCAGATGAAATTGGGACTGAGATAAGAATGTGAGAGTGGAGGAAGGTTCAGAAGATCATCTGCATGATATGCTGGAGATGGGGGCAGAATGGAGGTGATTTGCTACAGAGATGGGAGTGAGACGGGGAGTTAGAATTGGTGAAAAGGAAGGTGAAAAAAAGGGAGCCTTCAAGATCCACAATTAGACTATCTTCTTCCCTGGCAGGAGTAACCAGTTGGCACCTCAGGGAATTCCTGATGATGTTGAAGGCTGAGTCGAATGAGTTGGAGAAACGAAGGAACTGGGGAACACATGTCCATTGGAGTTGGGTGTCTGAACTGCAAGTCATGTTCTTATACAAAAACTGGGGATGAGCATTGAACTTGGAGAATGATCTGTGGGGACAGAGAATGGAAGTTGAGAGGTTACAAAGTCATGAGATGAATCCCAGGAAATCAGACTCCAGGGCCACAAATGGTGCATTCTGGATTTATTGTGCAACGCACTTGCATATATACAATGTTTAACCCAATCCAAAGCTTGTAAATGCTCAGCCTGTTTTATCTTGCTACACCTCCACGTGCCCCAATGAAAGCCATGCCTGATCAGTCACTCACAAAATCAAGGTGACATAATAAAGGGAAGTACAGGAGCATCATCCCTGTTAAGAATACCATGAAGCCAGGGGAACAGCCACTACCCAGTCCTTGGTTCCTTTTTGCTTTCTCACTGTGTTCCAGCACCATATTAGATCTATTTGTGTACACAAGATCAAGATCTTTGAGGAGTTGAAGGAGCCTGTTGTGCCTCCCTCTCCAATCACAAATATATTATTTTTAAACAAATTTGACTTCCACATCCCTCCAATGATCTGATCTAACCACCTGCGTCCTGGCCTGAGTTGCTGTGGGTTCTTGAATATTAATATTTTAAAAATAATTTAAAAACTAATAGAGGATGTTGAATCCTCTAGAAAAGCTGGTGCCCCGGCAGCCGTTAACCAAGGGAACCTCCTTTTTTAGCCACCTTTTCCCCAACCTTCATCAGCCTGTGAGTCTGAACTATACATGTTAGCCCCACTTCCCGCCCCTCTTCTGCTTATAAGCCTTCGGGGATGCCAAACTGCCCCCAGTAGATGATGCCCAGGTAACTTTCCCTTTCCTACCCCTTCTGCACTCTCTCCAAATCTTTGCATCCTCATTTAGATCTGCAGCAAATGAACCATACAAATGTGGTACAAACCACACAGATCTTAATCTGGAATGATAAAACCCCAAAGGGTACCATTAGAGACTACCCCACCCGGCCATTGAGGTTAAACCCCTCCCAGTACCAAAAAAAAACAGGGAAATCCCGGAACAAGCATCAGATGGCTAAAAGTCCTGAAAGAAACAATCAACAAAACCAGGTAAAGAAGGTAAGCAAAAAAAAAAGGCACAAAAACAAGGGGGCTTGAATCTACTTTTGAAGGGGGAGTACAATAGTCATAAGTGGGAGATGGGGGGGAAAAAAAGGATGAGAGAGGGATAAATGGGGGTTTTGGGGAGTTCCAGTAGGTGTAGGGAGTGACGGAAGGATGATAGATAGCCATGAAATGAATGGAAATCTCAACTGCAGGGTGGGGGGAAGGGTCCCCTCCAGGAAGAGACAAGACCTGGGAAAGGGAAAGGCCCCAAATCATGGGTGTGTCCCTTAAAATTGCCCACTACTTTGAGGGTATCACCCGAAGTAACCACTTCCCGGGAGGAACCCCAGTGGAGCCATAGGGACAGAAACCAACCCCAAAAAACTTGGGGCCCAAAAAGTATCCTGCTTAAAAAATGTGGCAGGGGATAAAAACAAAGACCAAGGGAAGCCCCAAAAATAACCCCGGCCAACTTGGGGTCATCACATTGACAAACACCAACCCTGGCATATTCATGATACCTTTTTTATCTTGCAGACGGAGCTTGCCTGACTGTCTTCTGAAGGCTTTTTCCTAGAGCTGACCGACAGATACAAATACCCACAGACAATGAATGGGCCTGGGGACCTTATGAAAAAAACAGGGGCAAAAATTGCGACCCGTAAGGGGTAGGAACCCACAGGAAGACCACAAGTTTTCTAACCTCGACCTTAGTTTTTAAAAT